>DWQT01000222.1:0-26393 GCA_018244895.1 Myscelus amystis hages | reverse complement strand
TGTATGGGTAAATTAATTCCGCTAAATATAAGATATTTTACCGCAAAGTCAATGAGACTAAAAATATTTTTTATATTTTCTCTTCTACACTTTCTATTGGCTAAATGTAATTGCTTACTTAACTTGCATTCGTTTTTATAATTCTGGCCTACAATTTTATAATGAATTGATACTGCGATTTATGTATTAACTTTCTATATTTAATTACTGTGTTAAGTGCAATTACAATAAGAACCGTTGGTATATTTTACCTCTGAATATTAAATAATGGAAATAATCTTACCTTACCTTTCCTTACCTTACCTTACCTAATTTCTTACCTTACCTTACCTAATCTTACCTTAACCTTACCTTTAATAGTTTATTCAAAACCTTTTGTCTTCGCATCATGTGAAAGTTGTTTATAAATTGCATAGCCAATATAATACGATATTATAAACGTTGTCTATAAATAGGAATGAAAATTGACCCTACAGAAATTACCTGTATTATGAAGTAATGAATTTTGCATAGACATTAACTTCTTTGTACAGCAATATTTCAGCGACTAGCTCAGGCGTGATCTAGCTCAAACTACATGAGCACTAAGCCTTAAACAAACAGTTTTTAAAAAGTACACGACATCAGTACCGCATTGAACGTTAAGCCAGTTAGTCCAAAATTTCACATCCATAATCCTTTTGGACGAAAGGCACTGCTTAAGATCAATGTCCGACATCTAAGACTCTTGAAATTTTGCGAAGACCTTGGTAATGCGTGGAAGCCTTCATTATTGAGACAGAACTGTCGCGTATAGAAATACTGGCAATGGCTGGAGGCTACTCCACAACACTGTCGTGTCGTTCAAGAAGCAGAGTATGTACCGAAGAGTCCTTAGAGCGGCAGCATAAAAAGGGAGGCAAAAAATAAGATTTTAATGTCAAAACTTTTTGTCAGGTACAATTTTTTTTCCGCGTGGCACGTACCAAATGTTGCCGACAGATGCGCACGTGTTGCCAAGATCGTTTGCGAATCCCGAGACAGATGCTGTACAAGATGGAGTTACACAAAAAGATGAGCATTCCTGCCCATTGGCGCTTACGACCTTATTCACATAAGACGAACTATCTTCTTACGTTCAAAAGAAACATCACTACATAGTATAGAATAAATACAGTCGCTTTCTCTGTCCCTATATCCCTTTGTGTGCTTAAATCTTTAGAACTACGAAACGGATTTTGATGCGGTTTTAAATAGATAGAGTGATTCAAGGCGAAGGTTTGTATATATAATAACACCCATTATTAAATATAGTAATATAGCAATGATTTAACGCTCGCGAATCCGCGGGCAACAGCTAGTTTAGTTATAAATCGCACGTCAATTTGTGTCACGTCAAGAGGTGTAACTGAATTCGATTTCGGAATCCCTCAGTGCTGGACTGACATCCGAACGACTAGATTATCACTAGTTCCATAAATGTAATTGTTTACTAACACATTATATTCACTATACGATTTTTTTAGACTACATCGACATACAATACATATCACGCTTGGTAGTATACGATCGTAAATATAAATCCGAGTCGCGTAAGAAGTATGGGATCCATTAAGCGTCGCGCGCACGGTCCTCATCGAAACAAATCACGGCGACTATTAACAGTAAAGGGTGATAAGGCGTGACAAATGATGCGACTAATGATGTGGATGTGCACCGCCCTTAAGGTCGCGGATGAACTGATGTTCGGAGAACGGGAGATACGTCTTGTGAATGGTGATCGGTCAAATATGCATTTTACTTACGATGGCGGCGGTGAAACAGATTTATATTTAGCGTGCTAGATCTAAAACCGATGAAAAATACGAAAAACATTGCACAATAAAAAACACAAGAGGGGTGTCAAGGGAATTGTAATAAATTAAATTAATTCTAGCAAAAAGTGTGGCGACAACCTTTCGTCTGAATTTTTCGTCTGTTTTTTTTCCGTCTAGCGTGCGTCGCAACGCACAATAATTTCTTACGAATCGCCATTCAACTAGTATGGCAGATTTCAGGCAGAGCGAAACTGCACGTCCAACACGGAACACTAAAGGAGATAATGAAGGATAAGGCGATTTTATTATTATACTTGAGTGATGATTGTATAAAACACAAATGACTAAAGTTCTGAGGTGGTCGTCCCGGGCCATCCCATTCATAACCTTCCCGGCACATCAATACGCCATTGAGGCCAATCCGGCCGCGTGTGGTTAACGCTAACAATCGCGCTCAATTGGAGCCTTTAATGATTCCTTCGGGCGCGAGCAGCGGTGCGCTGGCCAGGCGCCGCACTGTTGCGCTTTGTTTGAACATTTGAACAATTATCCTGATGAACAATCCTGATGTAGGTACGGACTTAAAACGTTTCGGGCGCTAGAAGGAAAAAGACATTGGATTGTTTTCCATTTGAAATTCAAAATTTTAAATTCAAATTCAAATTGTTTTATTCATTATAAGGTACATACTCGTACATACACTTAATGAAAATCATTTTACAGTCATCATACCTCGGCTTTGTGCGCCCTTCGGGCTATAGTAGACCGGGAGAAAAAAGCCGGCGAAAAAAACCTCCAGAGCACTCGTGAATGAACATTGTCTTATACTAATCTTACAGTATGCCGGGCCAATTGAACACCTAGACTATCTTAATTAGGCGGAGGTTTCGTTAGAGTTATTCATTATAATTAATTCTATTCATACAAATGGTTATCCCGAATGGGAATCGAATCCACAAACTCCGGTTTGCCAGTCAGGCTCGGTCGGTTCTCTAAACACCGAAAGATCGGAGCGTTGAACTAGTATTTGATTTATGTTAACTTTATATACGTTCATCATTAGTCGGTTATGGAACGGCTATCGCGAGGTTGGGACGGCTCAAATAAATTCGTCTACTTGTTTTGACATTTAATATCTCGCCAGCAATTCAAACGGAACGCAATATATAGATGGAAAAAACACAATGACGCGGGCCCGAGCGCGGCCATTTATTTTTTATCTTTATTTGCGAGATCGGACAGTCGTTTTGAAGAATTTGTGGCCGATAGGTAAATTGGAATTGTGTTTTTGATCGATGGCGCGCGCTCTCACTAATGGACGCCCAACGGGAATAAAAAATAGTTTGCCCGAGCACCGCGCTGCGTTTCATTCGCTCGCCTGGAAAAACTGAAACACGTGATTGATGAGTTTTCGAACGCATTGCAGATAATACCGGAGCCTGCCTACTGCACGGCTTGCTCTACTGCGCCCACACAGGCGATGCTACACACGGTTTGAACCGTTCAGGCTAAATGGAAACTTATCCGGAACAAATTAAAACGTACACTTGTTGTAAGCCGCGGCTTCGCTTGCGTTCTTAACAGATTTTATTTTCTTTAAACTTCATACTGTGATTGCAACCGTAACGCCATCAATAGCATTTATTATATTAAGGCGAATTTTCGTGGAATATTCACATTTTTCCGCGAAAAAAAACATCCTGTGACACTGTCCAGCCTTTTAACTATGTCTATACTTACCAATAATGACATCGATCCACTGCGCTGATGACACGTAAATCAAGGACAAAGAAAAAAGCACACACGCATATATAACATTAGTATGAATACATAGATTAATGGATTATTTCTATCAATTTCTATCGGCGTACTCATTTAGGTAGCCAAATAATATATGTCGTAACAGTGCCATACCGTTATTTATTAACAGAGATATGGAGGGAGAAATAAATGAAGTAAAAAATAGAATAAATAAAGCGCAGAACAACAATAGCACCCGGGAGCTCATTTATCTGCGTTCGCGAGCAATAAATCATAAAAGGATTAGAGCCGCGGCCGTTACTACAAATTTGGCGTTATTAAAAAAACTCATTTGCAAATTTCTAAAGACAAGAAGATATTAAAGCGATAAACTTAATTATCTTCAATTCGCCCGCTCCCGGGCGGCCGGTGAAGAAATACACCCCTTTTGCTGCTTGTAACTTGAAGCGAACATAAAAAATGTTAATGCGCCACGTGGAGTGTTAGCTAATTAGAATGCATAATCGTAAGCTTGTAGTGCCACCGTGGCCGCGGGGGATATTGAAAACAGTGAAAACAGAACAAAAGTACAATCTGTAGGGAAGTGCATGCTTCGGTTAGACGTAGCGGTTCATCTGATATGAGCACTTATCGAATATTTCGGCGCCAGCGGGACACGAATGGTGTGAAACGGAACGTTTACCTGTCTTTGAATTCGTACCATTGCGATTGGCCACTGCCGCCACCGGCCGCTGCTACCCCTCCCTCTCCTAACTTTCAAAACGGTCAGCGACTTTGCAGACTTTTTACTGACAGCCAAAAGAGAAAATTAGAACAAAAGACAATTACGTTGCACTGAAACTATTAGTTATATTACATTTATAATGAATCAGTGCTTTCGTTGTAAAGTTCAATAATTCCTAACAGAATTTGTCAAACCTAACATTTTCGCCGCTGCTCGCGGCGCGCGTATAAAAACCGGACACGCCGGGCTACACTGAAACTTTGCAAATTAAGAAAATGTAATTAGTGCTCCTCCACCCCGCCTCCCCACGGACATAATTAAAGCGAATCTTGTTGTAATTTTGACATTTAATTTTTTCCCGCCGTCACCTCTCCCTTATTATAATTAATTTAAAAAAAGTGCCTTTAAAATTTAATCTGTGCTCTTCTATTATATTTTCGGTGACATTTTTTTGCTCTCCGTAAGTTAATGAAACGGCGGAGATTTTTGATAGGACCGCCCGAGGATTAAGAGGAAGTTTTTATTTAATTTCTCCTTTTTTGTGACTGGTGATTAATAGATTCAGCCTACCTTTCTTATTAATTTTTGCGTTTCTTCTTCGGATTTAATTATTTTTATCCGTTACTAGTTAGGAAAGCTGCACAAGTGAGACGGACGGTCCTAATTGCGATCTAACGTGCCCTTATTCTGTGGCAGTACAGTCGATCGTTGCGGTGGGCGATTATTATAATTTTAGAATAATTTACAATTGGAATCCATGTGCAGTGCACGCCGGCTCCCCCTGCGATAAGGCGAACGAATGCGTATTTAAAGTGAGCGCCCAGTCAAAACAACATAATACCTTAATTTAAATTTAAATGACAGTTAAGCTCGGCAGATACGATCGACGGCAGCGCCCCCGCCGGAATTATTGCGATGTCATTAAGCGTGAACATTTTTATTTTACTATCTCCCAGTATCAAAATCGTTATTGTAACTAGGCGCGTCGTTTAGATATTTTTTATCTGTGTAGATTAGATCCGACATGATTTTTTGCTCTGGCAATTAATTAATTTGCAGACATCAAAATAAAGATTGGGTGTGTGAAGTTTTCAAATTAAGTTTCGTATCCCTCGTGAAATAATGTCGTAATTATTGAAAATAATGTAATAACGTACCACGTTAACAGAACTGTGAATTGTGCAAAAATGGATACAAACGCGCGACGTCACGTCCGCCTGCGATGCAACATTTCTCTTGTTTTTTATTTTCCCGCCAATTTGTGGCGCGGCTTCGCCGTTTACTTTAATTACTATTTTCAGTGAAAATTAAAGTGCTTGCCATTTTTTGTGGAACAATATAAATTGTTTCAAAATATTACTTAATATTGTTAATATGTATTTTGGATTGCCATGAATAGAATGGCAATTATAAGTAGATGTGTGGCTAAGTATAATACTGTTCGAGTATTTAATTGGTATCCTGATAGTAAGGCAATGATTATTTATTTAATTTCTTGAAAATTTTACATACAAACACGCAAACTGATAAAAAGCTTGCGACTTTTAGTTCGACAAATTGTCTATTTTCTATTTCTATTTTTTCTTGTTTTGTGATTCTCTTGCAAAGCCGTCTATTTCGTGGCGACAATTCAGCAAGAATGTCTGCCACATTCCTTGCGAGGCCGCCGTTGCTCCGCGTGTCTCTAAATCCGTCAAAATTCCTGCCATTTGTCTGCTACACGCTAACAGCACGTTTCCTCGCGTCATTGCCGTAATCCGGAGCGACGTGCGTATAAAAAGTCCTCTCACAATTTAAGCTAATGCCTACTTGATGAGTGGCTTACACGGCGATAAGGGAGGCTCGTGGCCGACTTCCCCTATTTTAAAATTTTCGATCTGGATAAGTCGACACGCCGTTGTAGTCGTTACATTTAGTGTGTGATGGGACAGATACCGTGACGCCCTGTTTTGGCTACTAAATCGTTCTGATATACCTATACCACAATATACTTACTTCACTATAAAGCTCGTACGCAGGAAATTATTATTATTATTGTTTATTCTACTCGTATGTTATTGATATTGTAAAATTTATTTTAGTTTCTCTTTTTTGTAGATTTATTTTTCCAGTGTACTAAAGTATTAGATTAATCAATAAATGAAAACAAATTAATAAATACATAACTAAAAGGTTACAATTAATTATTTTAAAAAACAGACAATTAGCGTCAAAATAATTTAACCTTCTATCCTTGTTGCAGACTGGTTTCGATATTTGAAACATGTTAAAGTTAGGTTTAAGTTAAAGTTGTAACAGCTTAAACATACCGCCTAATGATGCATTAAAATTCAACATTACATCTCATTTTTAGGCTTACGCTTGTCGTTTAAATCACAAAATCATACATGCAATACGCATACTTTAATCTAATCCATTCCATAGATACCTACAGATAAAAGAATCACAAAATATGTAAAACCCATAAAAGCCCAACAGCGTTTCAATTTCCAATGGCGACGGACACGGAGGAGCAGTGCAATTACGCACTATCAATAATGGTGGTAACACCATTGGTTCCCCAAGGACGCGATACGCCCGAAACAAATTGAAAATTCCCCATAAAACCGCCGTGAAACGGGTCGCGCTCGGACGCTGCTCCCATTATTTATGGGGATCGGATATGGAGTAAAACCAATTTAAAAACAACTAGAGATATGCGCGCTATTTTGATATGCGTTTCATAAATAATAAAATGAGTTTTATTTTGAATGTCACGCGCTTCGAAAGATAATTATTGTAAGCGCTTGTCAGTACCACCACATGCTAGACACACTACCGAGCTTAGAACTAGGTACAGTAGTTAGTTTATGTACAAAATCGACATACCAAAAAAAATCTATCAACCTTACCTATCTACTTCATATCTTGGGTTCGTAATGAACAGACCGATAGTAAAGTTTTTTGGCAACAATCCTCAAATGATATGCGTTAAATTTAGCTATATAGATTAAAATTAGCTATCTAGATTTATAGCAACTGTAGTTCCATAGAGTGTAATGCTGGCCGTTATCATAATTTAAAAAAATGCCTGTCGTACAGTCTTATTTTAAATGGCGTAAAAAATCCATTCGTTCTTGGCAATGATAGTGATCTTCTTTTTGTCAAGTTGCGGGAAGTAAACAACTCGATAGCCAAGACGGGAGTGTATTGTAGCAGTAAATTGGCAGAGAAGTACGAATATTTCACTTGGCCCACTTGTCGGAGAGACTCGGTCGGCGGTGCGGGTTGCGGTCGCCGCACATCTCGGAACTCCTCCCGGGCACGCCTCGACAGAGAACTTCATCAGACGATACTCGAGGCAACATTTCTAGTACAGTAGAAGCGCAACGATCGGCTACGCGCAGTGTTTTATTATTTATCAAGCTCTTAATCCGCGAACGCCATAAATCTGTGCCGACAGGAGGCAACATGGCGGCGGTTTTTTGGCGCGAAAAAGAATCGGCCGCGGAAAGCGGGAATGAGCCGCAGATTAGGCGGGATAAGTCCAGGTTATTAATGGACCCGAGATACACACGACAAAATGGATAACAAATGGATGTGCTCCCGTGTGCCCTTTTTTCCCGCCGAATTTGTTTATGGTGACAGTTTATCGACCGTCATACTTTTTTGTCGTAAATATACAAAAGCCGTCTCGACCGCTATTACATACTAGGATATGTTGTGAAAGTTATTTGTTATGTCTATCGGTACTTTATATTCTTTTAGCTACATAATTTATTCTTGTAATGTCTGTTTATTACCTATTACGTGTCACGACTTTTATATACCTAGCACTTCTTACGTAAAGACAGAATCTCCCTTCATTCGCTCTAAATTACATTGTTGATACATGCACGTAGCAATAAGTGCGGACATCACGTAATCAAGGAACATAAAAGATGTAGTATTGTAGGGTTCATTAATTTGTTTCTTACAGTAACAGGGAAGTAGCGAAACAAAGTAAATAATGTCGAAGCGGCATCACCTCGCCGGCATTACGTCGTATGACGTGATAACGTATAACACGAGAACGCGCGGTAAGCAAGTCCGCCGCCTCGACTAGCACATAAAGCGTTCCGCTCGTAAACTGCCGCTGACTCGACTATCGCACTGTCTATGGCCCTCCGCTAGCACGCTTACCTACGTCATATCCCGTCCAATAAAACCCTTGATTTTGAACGAAACAAATTGTTTTGTACAGTACACTTTTATCAAGTATAACGCTAATATTATTATGAAACATATCGAGGTCAATGAGAAACAAATTTTGGTTGTAATTTAATTGAAATCTTATTAGTGGGTACGGGTTTCATCTTGCAACCAAAAAATAAATTTTAGGGCGGGTGTTTCACAGCAAGGTTAGTGTCAGGCCTCTGTCAGATTACTTGTTAACTGACTATAACAAATATGAGCGATCGCTTAAAGAACTCTGAGACCAATAAAACGGCGCAGGAAATTTGGGTGCAAAAATCAATTATGCAGATCGACTACGTGTAGTACCTAATTCGATTTGTAACAGCAAACTGTCTCAAAAATAAAACTACGTGCTATTCCGTCGAATTCCAATAAATGAAACTATCATAGAATAACATGAAGTATTAAACGAGTGGAAGACGGAATACAAGAGAGTCGCTGCCGGCGCGCGGCGGGGCGCGGCGGGCGCGGCGGGCGCGGCGCGCGGAACTTTAGCAATAACACGGCGGCGCGCGCGGTACACTTGGGGACAGCGGAACGTATCGTACTTCACAATTTTTTACTTATTTCATATAGAATCTATTTTTAACTTCCTTTCTAAATCAAGAGTTGCTTTAAGACGAAATATATAGATAAAAATAGCGTCAATAGTTGCCACTAACCATTTGTATTTCTAATATATGTAATAAGCATTTTGATACGATATTACACTTTTTAATATACAAAGTTGCAGCAACGAAGGAGAAAATGAAGGCAGCTAGAGCACATAGTTTGCGCCCGCGGTGTGCGCGCCGACACAGCGAGCGCGGGTATTTACAAGTGATTGCGTCGCGGCAACATACTCTTTGGGTTACACGTTATGTACGACGTCGCTATTGATCCTTCTGCCCGCACGTCGCCTCGCCCGCTTTCACTGCAAGTAGGGACCGATCACGTTGACATTGGTACTCAAAATCATATTGATAGTACATAATTGCATCCATTGCATTTTATAAAAATATATTTTTTAATCTGTACACAAGTTAAGTAATCTAGTTGTCCCTCTCAAAAAATTGAGGTAAACTGATTTACCTGACAAGTGGCAACTCGTAAATAATGTTAAGATACATACATGGAAGAAATATTCACGCTCAACTTTTGAATAATTGTCTTGAGTAGGATTCACACTTCAAATCTCTGACTCAGTCGTCCCGATCACTACCAAATGGACCAACAGTAATAGCCTCGCGTTTGACAACTAACGCACTTGATAATAAACCAAATGTAGTGTAGGATGCAGCCGCACCCTTGCATAGGAAGTATCTATTCACTCTTGTTATATTATACATACTAAACTCGCAGGGATTTCCATCCCTTGTATGTCAGCCCCGGGAACGATTCGTTATATGTTGTCGTACATTAATAAAGAAGAGCTCCATCCCTCCATTGGTCCTCGGAGCGGAGCGCCCGGCCGACGAGTGCCCCATTCCCGTTCCCCGGCGGCGAGAGGTCCATAAAAGCTCAGCGCCGCCGCGACACCGACATGAAACTTGATGCGCCATCATATCGATATTACGTCCGTCTCGATTCGCCGCCCATTCATGAATATATATTGAACAGTACGCGAGTAATGAATTCGTTTATCGTGATTATGTTTTTTCGATATTATCCTTACATAAAACGATGGCTGAAAGCGGTCGTTCGCCCGCTCTCCGATATGATTAGATGTGATTATTTCGATGAATTTCAGGTTTACATAAGCGGATTTATTCTGAATCGGCCGATTCTATAAGTTGCCAAAATCTGACGCTCGGCTGTATTTAATGCGATCCAATCTATGTTACATGGGCTTTTATCTCTCACTATTTGTACAATATATTTTGGATCAGTTACAGCAATAGGATGAATATATTGTTCTAATATGTTTCGTGTTACCAGGTGTATTTACGGGCTTACTTTATTGATGCACCAATGCCTTAATTTTCAATACGATATTTGATTTATAAAGCAACGCCCGCAGTAACAGTGAGGTACACACCGTTCCGTTTCCGCTGTGAAACAAAAGCGGAATGAATATTCTCAATAAATAGCAGACGTCGTCTCTAAGTAAGCAATAACCGGACGATAGTGACTTAAACTGCTATCGGCGATACGACTCGTTACCGATGTAGCGTCGATAATACAACGATAATACACCGATATGTATGCGGCCCGCGCGTTCCTTTATTATTATTTCCACATATTGACTTTCCGTTGTCTATTCGTGGGGGTGGGGGGCAGGGTGGCGTCGGTGGTGGGGGGAGGGAAGATGTAGTCGCGAAGTACACGTGTAGTGGTCGAATCGATAGCGTAATGCGTTTAGGATTGGCTGGCCGTTTGCAGCGCGGTCCTCGCAAATGAGATACACCAGGCTGCGGAGGCTGCTAGTGTCGGCTCTAATTGCACTTTGATACCGTCCTTCGAGACGGCCTGCTCCGTGTTTATGGGTTCATACAAATTTTCGCCCCAAATTACAGTTTCGGAACAAGCGATTGTAAATAAGAGCTAATTACCGGCTGCTCTCAGACATTAGGGTTACGGAGATTTGAATGTACTTTAAGGCGGTACCCTCGTTCGCTGCGATTTCGATTGCAAAACAGCTGGTTCTCTTGTAAGAACAAAACACACAAAGAACGTTTTTCATCTGCGGCAATATCTTTGCGTTATTTACGGTAAAGCGTAGCAATTTAAGCTGACTTAAAATATTAAGTTAAACATTCACACATTGAAAACATTACGTTATATAGATTTACAGTTGCATTGACTTTAATACCATTCCATTGACCTCGGGAAAAAACATAATAATTCCAAATCAATACAACCACGAGAAATTAACTGGCTGCCAATAATAGAATCGTGGCATTTAATCTTAATACGATCTAGGTTTAATATATCACTGGATCGTAGGCACAACATCGGTAATCTGTCCGTCTGTCCGTTTGACAAATGAAAGCGTAGCCGCCGTCCCGGAGAAATTAAATACAACCACCGATAATTATCTACATTAAGAAATACCGGTTCACCCGCAAGCCAAACTAAACCTAATCGCTTATGGCAATAGATATAATTTCCCTTTAACCAACATGGACACAGTTATAGCGTTTTGAATATGATTACCATTATTGAACTGTCAAATCTCGCTGTGAAATTCAATCTCAACAGACATAAGCACCCGTTGGGCGTTATTGATAATATATTTTAAGACAATCATGCAAAGTCGAGATTAGCTCGCGTCGTGCAGGGTAGTAATGAATGTCGGTGCGAGCGTCGCGAGTCGATCGTCGATGGTCGTGTCATAACGGCGATACGCGGCAGCACGGTAGCGGCCGACGATTTCATTAATGTCATTAGCTACACTAATGAGTTTTTGAAGTGAATCGGAACGCGCGTGAGAGAGTCGTAGCCTCGTAGCCGGGCTTCGGTAGCGGCGCGCTTCACCACGCCTCGCGTTTGATGCGATGTTTCAATTTAATAATAATAATTAGTAATGGAACGGATTTTAGATCGAATTTGAAAGAAAGGTCACATTTATTTTTATTGTTGAAGTCTATAGAACATAAATTTATAAAGAATGCAGTAAAGTTGGAGTATCGATATATTATAGCTTATTTAATTTGTAGAATCTGGATGAAGTTAAAAAAAAAGTTTTAAGCGATTGACAAAGAGCTCATATTTTATAAATATTACCCGTACTAAACGAACTGTAACGCAACGAAATCAACCTTCCCGGCATGTAAAGCCTGCAGAGAGTTCTCATGTTATGTTTAGCCGGTCATCTCCTAATTGCCCACGCGTGCGCCCGCGTGCTCCGGCCGGCCATCGCCGGCTTCGATTAATTGAAATACAAATGACATTGCTTAAAACATGGCAGCCCTAATGGAGTCTACATCATGGAGAGCTTCCACGGTAATCTTAGGACAAATCACACCGGTCCAATTTGAACATTGGCATAATCATTATGCTTCCCCGCGCTGTCTTAGTTGTAAGTTTCACAATTTACCTAAAGTTTATTTAAAGTTCACAATTTACCTTATTTTAAAGTATCGAATAAGCCTTATAAAAACATAATATAACCGTTGCGAACAGTGGAACAAAGACATGGTAGAAAATAGATTTTTTATGTTCACGATTAGAAAATAAGTGATCCGTCAATAAAGTTATTGAATGGTGTGTCTAGAATGACGTTTACAGTGTGTAAAGCGAGGAAATCAATGCAAAGGTAATGAAGGCGAGCGGCGCGGGCCGCGGCTCTGGATTACGGCGCGGTTTCGTTATTGAAACATTCATTATAATATTAATTATTAGCTAACTCGTGTCGCTACCCTTCTGGAACGCGGCTGTCTGTACCGACAGCACAAAATAAGGGAATCCTTTTATTGTCGTCTTCGTTTGTACCGTATTTCACCCCATAACCTTTGCTTGCCTATGTATGGTCTTACTTTATTTTAATAACTGATTATTACCAGCTGGTCCAATCGCCTGATGGTAGTGGTCGCCGTCGCCTCTATACACGTGCGATAGCAAATTTGAACAAGACATATTTCTACGGCGTGCTTGAAGACCCCGTTATTATGACGCTACAGGAATATCTCAGAAGGAATGACAGTAACAATGTGTGCTTTATACGAGAAACAACTTTGTTGCTGCCATTGCTCTTTTATTTACGAGTAATATTTGTGGCCTCCAAATTCTTTTATGCACCTACAAGACTATGTCCGTTTATTTAAAACTGCACACAAACCTTTTCCACCCTCTTAAAGGAATTTCAACAAAATCGTTTAAACGGCCTGTCGTGAAAGATTGGTGAGCTAACCATATTAATAGTTTAGTTGTAGTTCCAGTTATAGGTACCTACATAATGCAATTACATTAGCGAGTTAAACACTCAACAGTGAGGCACAGAGCAGTATAAATAACACGTCTTGCCAACGATTCGCCACTAATGAAGTGTCTCAAGCATGCGGAAACGTAGAATACTCATTAAACACGCATATAATAGAGTATTACTACTGTAAGCGTTAATAAAACATCTCAAAGATCATTATGAAAAATTCTTAGAGACTGATCGTGACAAGTTTTTACGAACCTTTCTTTACTTTGGAGGGCAGTATGGAACCTTGTCTATAACGTTTTGTCTCAACGCGGCTTCAAAAGCAGTTTATAAACATCTGACAGCCGAACTGGCCTCTAAGCGATATTGCACCTATCCGTACTGGAGCATGATCCAGACCACCTGCAACTGCTGGAGACACTCTTACTCAACAGCTGCAGTGGGAAAAAGGTTGCAGCTCTTCAAACGAATAGGATACCAGCGCTTGGTATGTTATCAAATGAAGAGTGTCGAATATCATGGTAATTAGGCCTTTATCCTACAGAATGGCTGGGTTGCCGGACTTCACAAAATTAAGAGTAAATCTGCAATGTGCATATTTCCCCATGTTAGTTTCATTCATTCTGAATTCCATGAATTGTTAGAAGTTAGAAGTGCGTATCAAAGCCTAAACAACTAAACTATCACTGTCTCGTTTTCCATCCAAAAACCGACGTTATGTCAATTCACTAACATTAACTATTAGGTGTGAGGATTTTAAATATCAAAAATCAGTCCCAGTTTATTCGTTTCAAGTTTACTTGAATATTAAGGGCGTTTTCATAAAATTGAACCGATTTGGACGGATGATAATTTAAAGAAATTGATAACATTGAAGCGTCTTAAATATCTCATCTGGAATTTCTCATCGATCAACGGTAATTGCTTTTGCGGACGGTACTTTAAACTCGCACATAAGCTCGAAGACGCGGGCGACATCTGTCGACGTAATTGAGGGATTAGGCAGATAATTGAAACAGAGCGAGCGGGAGCTATCGCCGCAGCGCTGGAAGCGCGAGCGAGACGGCGCGAGGCGCTCCGTTCGCCCGTCAAATGGAACGGTTAACAACGTGTCTTCTTGTATATTGTATTATCTTACGTTTTATGCCCTATTAATCTTGCTCGGTCGGAGATCGCAACGCGCCGCTGCATACTCCGCCTTGAGCGCTCCGCTTAGGGTTTAAATTTCCCGCGTTTTGCACGACAAGTTTAGGGCGTTCGGTTGTTTTCGGTGCAATAAATAATTGTTTGCGCGCGTAAAACTGGAGTGCCGTTGTATCTGTCAGTCGGTATTGTTTCACTGGAGAGGTAAAAGGCTGAAGGTAATCTCGGATAACAAGCGTGAGGCGGCGTCATAAACACGTCGTAATGACGCAGCGCCGCCTCGCGTTGAACTGAGGGCTGCGTTCGTTAACGCGTCGAGACATACGTTGGGTGTTATCTTTAACGGCGTTTTAATCAATGGAAACATTCGTAACTCTGAAGGAATTTCACTATTTATCCCCAATCACATCATATGCAATTTTGTCTGTAGGCACCCAATAAACGTTGAATAAATATGTGTAATGATTTCTCTTGAAAGTAAAGGATACACGTCGAGTGAGACACGGTAGGTATAAGTAGCAAGAGCCGATTCTTCGACGATGTTCATCCATATGACAGGAACATCGTGATCTTGGCAGCCCGACCGTATTCATCTCACAAGGTACAAAACAATATTTAACATGTATTTTCTCGTTGGAATTACTTCTATGGAACTTTCTTTCTTACGACCATAGATATGAACATATATGCTACAAAATTAATTTTCGAATGTGTACAGTTAACTGTATTTACTAATACATTTGAAAGGCATTGATTACCTTTTTTGCCCAAGCTGGAGCTGGAGCGCACTGGTGGAATGCTCAACAAAATCCTTCACCATTATAAACTGACATGGAAATCCTTACATGGGGTATTTGTATAATCACTTAAATGAAGATCAATCGTTTTCTATTAATGGATGCAATGTGACGTGCACCGCGGCCCAGCGCCTGCCGCCTAATTTAACGGTAGATTTAATAATCGGTTCAAATCGACGCTCTAAGTCGATTTTGAATCGATTTGACAATTATAGCCGACGCGAGCGGCGCAGGGCCGCCAGCCGACGCGCCTGCGATGGACGGCTACAGGATGTTACTTGAGAAATGCTTTGAATAACAGACAAATGTTTGGTTAAACAAGATATTCCACATAATCCCATATTTACTTTCTTGTATGTCAAGTATTTTGTATCTAATGATATTAGGTACCTACACATTTTACAACTGTGAGCGCTTTTGTTACCTTTAATTTTTTTATCCCATTTTGTGTTTAATGTTTGTTTTAAAAAATATGGCGTTCTGAAGTACGTGCTTTTGCTGCTATTTACATAACATAAATAACATTTACAAAACTCGAGTGTGATAATAACAAAATATAAAGTCCTCAATTACAAGCTGTTCATCCTGGTCGCTCCACAATACGGTCGATTACAGGAAATGTCACTCATCGGACGACAAAAGTTAATTAAAACCTGTATCGTTCCCATGTTATAAAGAACGCCGACAAGTCTATGCGCGGAGTGCCGCCGTAATACGAATTGATTGAACCGTTTCCGAAGGCTTCCAAGGTATTACCAGCTAAGGCGATATTGAACATTTGCCTGGTAGTACACCGAAAATCTGTGACTACTAAAGCATCGCCTATAGTAATGTTGTCAAGATTTCTATTATAAAATCAGTACCTAGGCTTCGTCGATGAAAACTCATTAACTGCCTGGAGAAAATAACCATTATATGTATTTAACGAAATATTATCTAAATCTTTAAAAAAATGCTTCTGACATTTAATTTTTTCGAATAATTGTTGGAGTACATTACAAAGAGCTCGTGACACTCAGTTGACTAGTCCATCTGAGATCCTAACCATATCTCTAAATCAATCACAGGAATTACATTTGTAAAGAAATCTACGAGTAAGACGGTAAATACAAATTTAGAATACATAAATAGGAAAAGAAACATTGCCACGTCATCACTCAGAGCGAGTGGCCATGTTCCGGGGGCGGCGGGCGGCGGGCGGCGGGCGGGAGGCGCGCCCATAAAGATGCAAATGCCGCTGTCGGCCGGGGATTTCATTGTTGTATCAATCACATGCCTTATTATTGGGGGTTTTATCCCGGATTCCCCGTTTATTGTTTTGAGCGGAATCTTTTGAGGACTCACGGATTTGTGCCCGACTTTGTTTTCGATTGTTTCTTTGTCGTTCGTTTGTTTCTTGTTTTTTGTTCAGCATGTGTTAATTGGATTCGTGAACGGTATTATTCTGTCGTTAGTTTTCATAAATCTTTTGTCAGTGAAATATAATTTATCAATATTACACGACGTTCTCCTAATTATTTGTAAACTACCTTTAATTTTTTTCAATTCTAAGGTTAGAGTATTGGTTGTTTAATGAGATTGAAGATATAATTATACCAGTCTTACCAGACCAGTGAATGAGTAGGTAGTAGTAGACCCGATGTCCCGCGAAACATCGCGGTGTGAAGTACTCGTAGTTTCGCCACCGTAACAAAAAACAAACCACTCGACCTTGGTCTAAGCGCTTCATGATTTATATTCTCGTCCATGGAGTATCTTTAGTAAGAAACAGCAAAATAAATTTAAAGTGCGCAGCGCAGCTAATGTTTTCAACAGAACAGTGTTGAGATTCAATTTTTTCATTGTTATAAATTCCTCAGCCTACCTACTTAGCGTCGCAGCCCGGCAAAGAACCGGACGAACCTACTAGATCGTTACTTAAACGTTTACAAATGGTTCCTTGTGTAAATGTTGTGTACAAAGGATTGTCCCCGATCATGTGTCGAATCCGATTTATCCATCTTTTCCATCTGTCAGCCGCCACGCGGCGCGCGAGGGCGGCATTGTGATGGTAATGGTGACCACAGTTGGGCAATATGGCAGATTATAGCAAAGCTGCAGTTTAATAAACCGAGCCTCATTCGCCACGCCCACGGCTCCTTTGTAGAGGGTGCAAACTGCAAACTGCGAATTGTATGACGCTTAGCTGTCGTTAATGGCAATCGAATTAGTGATTATGCGGTAAGTCCGCGAGCCGTCCGAATTAGCCGAGCGCGGCTCAGTGAGTCAGCAGTCGGCGGTAAGCTGGCTGCCGATGACGGCCGTGTAGCCGTTTCGCAATGTTACTTTGTAATACTTAATGTAAACTTGAACAGCGACCTGCGAACAAAAATAGCACGCCAAATGCGACAGCCCATTCATTGACCAGGCTATCACCAACAAACCGTTTGGTGGCAGTAAAGATTATTACTTATGAAGGAGCCAGCCCATTTCAACAATTTTTTTGAAATATGACATTTACTTTGATTTTCTGTAGAATATACGCGTTGGGAGCCTAACTCTAGAGAAACTCCCAGCACAGCTGGCTCCATATTTCGCTAAGTGACTTTGAATTGGCGGACTAGCCATAGTGTAGGTCCATGTTTCGGCTCCGTCAAGGCGGGTAAGATACACCTAATTACCAATCCATATTGGAGCAGCATGAAGTATGCTCCAGGTCTCCGCACCCGTTGGACCCGCTGCCCAGAAGTGGGACGCTAAAATGGTTGCAGCCACAAGATATTGTCTGTTATGTAGATTTATTATAAAAAACGCACCTACAAATTTAATATTCGGCAAACATATGGCAAACCACGAAGACATCAACTACACACGTATGTTAACATGCTTACACGTGCTCCGAGCATAATTGAGTCCCCCCCACGCTCTGCCCTCTCCGCCCCCTCCCGCAGCGGGGGGTGGGGGGGGGGAGATGGAACAAACGTGAAGTTTTAATTAATTATCACAACTTAGTTGAACTGCGATGTGTGTACATACGAAGGTAGATTTTATGCTCGAGTTACTTGTGAATTATCTCATTGAGTGTACGTATACACGAGTAGCGTATAATGAATAAAACAATTTAAATTTGAATTGGAAACGTTTTATTCTTTCTGTTATATTTACAAATAAATCATAATATACGTTGGCTCACACAGCTGGAGTACCTAATCCTGGTGTCTGAACTCTCAACCCCGGACTATGGGTTCGGTTCCAATTCAAGACAAGTGTAGAGGCTTGTGTTTCCGGCTATTAATTCTCTATATAAGAATATAGTTATTGATTATGTGTTAAACCTCACAATAAATAAAACGATTCGAAATAGAATATTTTAGGGGTCTTCAAGAAAGACGCGAAATGCTCTCCTCAAAAGCCATGAACACATTGGTGACTACTCGGATGCAAATGTTTAAAGGCAGCAATGACCTATGACTATGACTAACTATTCATAAAAAATATTGTTATTTTTATAGAATCACGCTAATTACCTATCCGGGTAGGCAGAGAGCGGCGCTGTCAAGTTCTTCTACATCTATAACTATGATAGTGAAGATTATTGTTTCATACAAATATTTGATATAATAAATGTAATGTACGTTATTGTAGGTAGGTGTACTGGTTGTTGTCGTCGAGATCATTTATAAGCCGGCGTCAATCGTCGTATTGAGACGACACGCGCTAATACGCAGCGACACGACAAATTCGGCTAAATCTATCGAACAGACTCCAATCACATATAGATATGTAGGAACATGAAAATTGAACTCTACTGCTATAATAATAGGGTTGTCCTCACATTATTATAAGTGGCTTTGAGTAATCATTGGACTGATTGTTCATGTATAAACAGTTGGAGTTGAGCCGTTACATACTTTATTGTTTGCGTGTTAAGGACGATTTTCCGTCGGGCGCAGCGTGCGAGGGTAATCAATCGATTGCCCCGATGACAGCCGGCTCCGGACGCTAATCGACGAATATTAATCGGATGCGTTGCGAGAATCGACTCGGTTATATTGTGTTTTCAATCAAATATATGAGTCGAGCCTACAACTGGGTCAAGTGATCCTGCAGATGAAATACTAAATGGTTTGTGGACCGCTGAGACTGAGTTGGTAGGTTCGATTCCGAATTAGCACTAATATCAGTGTGATAAGCTTGTTTGTTTAGTGTCTGAGTTCTCGGTATACGTATATATTTAGAAATATTTATATTATACATCTGCCTAATTTAAAATCAAAATGATGTTTTGTGAATACTTCTAATGTGTAATTCCCAGAAATTAATGTAATAATATTAGGAACTACTTGACTCGGCATTCCATCCTTTAATTTTTCCAGAGAAGTACTTGGCACTTGGACTTTTCAAAACAAGGATGACTAAATATATGTTAGGCAAGTACACTAAATCATAAGTGGCATCATCGCGCACCGCCAGGCAGGGTGGCGAGCAAATGCTCGCCTTATAAAACATAAAAAAACCAACCAACTTAACGGTCTCAATTAATACGAAAAAAAATACATAAACTTGCATAACAGATGACGAAAGTAATTTAGTGGAACAGCGCGATCCATCAGCGAAGTACATCGTCGCCGTCGGAACGAAACTGCGTCTAAAAACGCATTAAATAACGATTAAGATGAAATGCGCGAAAGTGCATTCGACGGGACATTCCAATTTTTAATCAAAACATATTAGAATAGATTTAAAAAAGCGCGCGTCGAACCATTATTTAATATTATGAAAGCGCTGTTTAATCAAAACACTTTAAAATTAAATTACAGTGCGATCCATCAGCATAATTTAATATGGGGTTCCGTCGATGGCGGTCGACACGAGTTTAAAGCGTCGTTTATTTTACGTACGACTGTCGGCGCGCAGGCTCCCGCGGTGGATGCACTCCTGATCATGTTGACATCTCAGTGATTTGCGCTTGCAATGGTCTTAAACATAATAATAATAATAGCGAAAAATCCATAAGCTATCTGATTACGAATCAAGCATTTTAAAGCCAATTAGGTAAGCTATGGGCTACGACTGTGACCGCTTTTTAAGGATTCCAATTCTATGGATATTAATAACACGATAGGTATACATATTTATGGCTCTCAAACAATTCGCATTGCCGTGCGGTTACGGTGGAATAAACCCGTCTAGTTGGCTACTGTCGTCTGAGTCGTGATGCCAATCAAGTATCCATGTAAAGTGATGTTACGTTCAGACATTGAGACGCTCGCGTGGCGCGCTGCAGCAGAGCGCTGGCGGCGACTGATTCAAAGCTCCGTTTACACGATCAATATTGCAACAAATAGTCAAAGAGTACACTAAAGATATGTTTTAAACATTGTATGCAAAAATACTTCATATTCACATTGATTTTTACTTTAATATTATCTTTGAAAAGACGAACGAGTTTGCACCCTTATTTTAGTTGTTCAAATTAGTATCTCAGCAGCTAATAGTTCTTTGGAGTCTAATAACCTAATGGATTGGCAGTAAGCTAATGTATTAATGACACGCTAGATAAGTTTTAGTATGTACAATATTATAAAAACTTAAGTACGTACCTACTATATAATAAGTGCTAGTACGTACGATATTATAAAAATAGACAATTGCCACAGTTTAAGCGTCATTACCTCAACTACGACAATAAACATCGAATCGAAACAATTAATTGCATTATGCATTCTCATTGCACCGGCTGCCCGTCACATGTGTACCCCTTAATCCCCCATGGATTAATGCCATCGAATGCCAAATGAGCTATGACACCCGCGTAGGGGATGAAAAGAAACCACGGAATCGAAACAGCTCGTCGCATCTTTATTATTATCGACATTAAAGTTCATTTTTCATCGGCCGGTTGCGACCGAACTAATAGGGTATATGCACCCTTCGCGGTGCATTGGCTTTTGAGCTCAATTTGCGAGGAGAGGTCTCATTTGTTGGACGTATTTAGCGCTCCGGATTACGGCGTTCACCGAACTGACACATTGCCTATTGACTGCCGCCGCTGTAAACAGGAATATGTAGTTTCTACGTAGAACTTTCACCATAGACTATTTTGTTTACTTTAATGTCCATACATACAAAAAAAAATATCAAAATATACTTATCAAAAATACCTAATGACAAAAGCACAGTTGGTTATGTCATATGTTTTGGAGTAGGTATATGATGCGGCCAAAAATGTAAGCGAAGTGAAATCTAGAAACGAGAATACGATAATGAAACTGTAGTATAGTCTCCATCAACAGAAAGCTAATGGTTCTTGACCAGTCTGCCAGATCCCATAACTATAAAATCTAACCATACGTCTAAATTAAGTTAATTGATGAAAGTTATTTGTCGAAAGTGAGTTATCGAGTCAATTATCGAGTGCCTCAGTATGATAGAGTCGTACTATATATTTATTATAAAAATATAAATGCAAGTAAAGTTCAATTCTAATTAATTAATTAATAAGTTAATCTAATCATGATGTGATAGTTTCCAAACGCCAATAAAACAAGAAGTATCCATCAGTTATCAAAGTATAATGCTTGAATACATTACGTCACAATGCGATGTGTATTCGCAGCTGACGTGCCGAGCTTCGCCGGCGAATATTAAACGCCGCGAATGCCCCCTAGCGATAAATCGAGTACATTAATCTCATTATGTTCACTTGATTTCGCCCGATGTTACGCTCCTCGCGCTCCCTAAACGATGCATTGCTGTTGACTTTTAGATACACTTACATTGTACGTTTACTTTACTATTCTGCATATATGACATTAACTAACGTCTCTGTGTACTGGTGGTGGTTAGGGTCCCCGACTACTATACCTACCGGCAGTTATGCTTACAATTTGCGCGCAGGACAAAAATTTATATGATGTGCAGATTAGAAGATATTTCTTTGATCTGAGGAGGCTGTAATAAACATATGTCAATGAGTATTATATAGTATGTATATATATGTACGATTTTCAGCTTTCCAGTTGCTGTAACGCGAGCATTTACTAATTATCATTATTGTTCATTCTTAACTCTAACAGATTTAATTTTTCACGGGTCACTCAAAAGATACAATAAGCTTATAAAAGCAATAAATTTTTCTGCAAATCTCTCTATATCTATCGATGTAATGTAGATTTCGATTTACAAAATATTGTCGAAAAATGTCCTTTGTAAGTACGTCATTTCTTAAATACCCCACAGCACCGCTTCACCCATTTAAGTTTGACAGTCGTCAGCCCCTAACTAGAATGTATCACTTAGTATAATACAATTCAACCCCTCGGAATGAAGCGCTAACTGCCTTGATATATGAGTTGAGACAGTCGAGATGCGGGGGCGACGTCACAATCATTTGTATTGATTTAATAACAGCGAACACCGAGCGGAACTGTTGCGACAACACCAGCCATATCACTATGCACTTGTTAATTGAAAACTTGTTTGAATCCTGTACGGCGCGTTCGAATTTTGAAATCGATTTCGCAACACATACACCGCCATATCATACTTCAGCATATCTTTCTTTACGACCAAGTCATCTCTTATATTCTTTAGATAGCCTTTCACTGATCGTTTACAAAACAGGACCCCTGAAAAATACTCCACCGCGCCGCTCGAATTACGGTGTTTTATGATACAAATAAAGCGGACCAAAGGGAGACGGAAACACAGGTCTGCCATCAGTCAGAACAATCGAAAGGACTCGACGCGGAGCAGCGCTAGAACCTTAAAACTGAATACATTTGAAGAGCGGCTACAATTCAATAAGGGTCCGCACGGGACGCTCAGCGCGCGCGACCACAACGCGCCGCGGCCCCCCGAGCGGCCTGTATCTCCGCACGCTGCAATCGACTCTCTCCGACGCACGTGTCCATTGCTCTTCACGCAATACAAATACACCATATGATTCAGAATACGCCGTGTACACAGTCGAAAGCGATTGTGTCGCTTCATAACAATCCCTAATGGAGAGTGCCCCTAACGTTTAGCGATCGTTTAGCCGGGGGCGAGTGTCGCACCCTAATTAGTTTAGAATTAAACGCCACCTTATTACGCCTGTTTTATTGTTTACTGTAAATCAGAATTGTGTGTTTTAATCGCTTATATGAAGTGGAAAATTACATAGTAATTCCATTAGTGCAAATCAAATAACTTCTGTTATGTATGCAATACACAAGACTAAATACGACTGGATCGAATTATATCATTCCTTTCACTTCGAAGTGATTAAAATGATCATAAGTCATAACTAAAAGAGCGTGTGTTATGAATAACGGTTGGGTAATAACCAGTAGCGCGGCAACGCCCGGTGGAGGAACATCGAAATCAATCAAGGTGTTTTCGGCGTCGCCGGCTCCGAGCTGATAGCGACTGAATTAGTTTTTATCAAACTGGAAACAAAACAAAGCGATGCGTCCACATGTCGCTCGCTTAATCTCCAGCCATTAGGGCTGTCCACTGCCGTGATGTAAAAGTTAACACTAATTATAATTACTACGTGTATTACTCGGTTTATACAATTTGCATCACATAAACTTTTGAATAATATTTGAGTCCCATACAACTGTGTGTAAACAATTGCGTATCATAGGGACTAACGTAAATAAAATATTAGAAATACATAATTATAATTAAATAAAGCTTTTGTTACGATAACCAACGTTATTATTGTAATGTTCAGTAATCAGAAATTTAATAAAACAAAGTCTATTATTCAGTTGTTATGAAGTCGGTAGTAACAGGCATTATTTTTGTGTACAATAAACATTTTGAACAGGGACCGATAAATAATATTGTAAATATCCAAGCGGCAACCCTGGCAGTAATAGAGCGCAACGTTTGATTGCGCCGCGACTAAGTGATTGACTTTTCAATCTCCGTAATCCGATTACGCGCGGACTACAACACGGCCGGTCGCGGCATAACTCACGCGCACACCATTTTCGATCTTATCCGCGCCCGCTGCGGCCCGCTATGGCGTACAGCGGCCTGACAGATGGCAGCACTGCCCGTTTAGTTTTGGCTGCGAGTGGAATGCGCGCATTCGTGCATTTACCCTGATACTTCATTGTCACACTACGTCACTGTGTCATTGTTAACATTTGTTAATTATCACAGAATATTATTATAACTATAAACATAAACGTATAAACTAAAATTATTAGCTAATTGTATTACAAACTGAATTGATGACAGAGTAGTGTTCAGTATAATTTCAAATCGGTTCAACAGTATTTTCCATTTTTTTAATTATTGTGAATAGCATTCCGGTTACCGTACATTCCCAGGCGTGTAAGAGTAGGAGTACAATAAAGCGAAAACGGAAAGGCTTTTAATAAGTAATTAAGAGATATGAATAGGATGTTTAAAGAGCTACCTTAACTTGGGACTCCGTCATGCCGAGCGCGTAGGCGAGCTTGGCGCGCTCGGGCCCCGCCAGGTACTTGGTCTGCTCGAAGGTCTTCTCCAGCGCGAAGATCTGCTGGCCGCTGAACGTGGGCCGCGTGTGCTTCTTCTTGCCGTCCTTGTCCAGGCCGCCCTGCGCCGCGCACGCGCTCAGCGCCCCGTTGCTCACTGCAATCAAATCATCACTTCAGCAATTCAGATAACGTTATCGAAACGAAGCTGTGCTACGTCGTACCATGATTAGCTCATACAATTTAAACTCGATTAAGTTATTTACAGCTCGCTGTTTCATTAGCTACGGCTGCAGCGGCCACTTCTGGCTGCTCACTGCTAGTTTTTTTACATAATTTTACTTTCTATTCCTACGTTTTTTTTTAAAAGTAAACTGTGGAGCATTAAGAGTGCTTTTTAAATAGCTACTTCCAAATAAATTAAACGAGAGATTTCGCGCGCGAATGATCTGTAATAAACACCAATATTTTACAATATATTTCCGGAATATATATGACCGTGTACCGTTGTGTTGTTTGCTACAGAAACGAAAATCAACACATCGGTGCAGGGTCCAGTACTTCATCCGACACGTAATGCTCGCAGCGATGATAATTGCATTTCATTGAATTATCTGTGTACTTAACAATTTACACAGTAAAGTGAACGAAACGGGCGGGATTAATTAAATGGCCGATGTGACGTCATCAATGATGGCGTCACCGAATGATTGCGGCGGCGCTGATATTCAGTCGCGACATAAACTGCTAATTAGCTTTATCTGATCGATCGATGGTCGGAAACATAAATAGTGCTCGTTCGGACTCACAAATAGTGTTCATTGTCATTCTGATTCTGTATATCGGTAACTTTGCTGAGATGTAAATCCATTTGACAGTAAGAAGAATTCCTATTTCCTTCGTTTTAGATACCTCTCAATTTATTGTAACGCTTTTATTTTAATCAAACATTTAATTAGTATTTATTACGCTTTTAAGTTTGAATATGTTAAAATACTTCCAAATAAGTTTGTAATTACTGCCAAATTATTAACACAATCTGTAAACTTGCTTAAAACTTTTGAAAATGGCATTGAAAGCACCAAGTGTTAAAATGAGAAAACTGTGCCTATATTTTGACTTCGTTTCCCAAAAGGTGCTGTAGTCCTTCAACAGCTTTAAGTGCTGAGTCCCCACAATGCAATAAAGTGTAGTAGTCCCCATAATGAATGTCAGCAATAAATGGACTCATGATCGTTAATTGGAATCGTATAACTTTCACAAGAGCACTTCATTATGTCTATCTGGCGTAACAAAGTAACAAGACAGATACGAAAACAATAAAACAAAACTGAACTAGCCACGCGAAACGAAACGACGTTTCAACCAATCATTCTGTGAAGCGCTTATTATTCGTTGGCAGGACAGACGGGATGTTCCCTCCGTTTTTATCATTATTTTCATTTTTCTCCCCCCCCCGTCAAGCCCCCTCCAACCCCACGTCCCGGGGGAGCTCCCCACGCTTCATCAAAACATTTATGCGATAAAATATCGCGCTCAATGCGTTTTTGTTTCACGCCGGCCGGGATCATTGTTTTCTCACCGTAAAGCTAACTGTAGCATGAATGGAACGCGAATTAAGCTTAATGTCGCTAAACGGAAACTGGAAGGTCATGTGTTTTAATATCTAAG
>DWQT01000221.1:0-26411 GCA_018244895.1 Myscelus amystis hages | reverse complement strand
TTACAGAAAATGAACAAAGGGTAACGACAACATACTGAATTTAATTTTGGTTGTTTCAAATGTATCGTTTCACAATCTTAACATTTCATCGTCAGCAAAGGAATCCTTTCAGGACTTCTCTTATTCGGAACGGCAATCGCTCAACAATGTTTCGGCTGAACAAATATCTTAAAACCCGTTTCGTTATTATTGGTCAGCCACTCTTTGAGGATATTAAACTCACCTAAATTCTTTTGTTTCAGAATTATAACAGTATGCCTAAGGAATTCACGCATATGCGCACATCTAGCGAATTTAGAGGTTGGATTATCGGTGAGTGCTTTTAAGATATTTATAATTTCGTTTTAGTAATAGAAGTAGTAACTGGGCTTATTGAAGATATGATGTCAAACTGTCACTGTTCATAGCTCACACAAATCCAGCTAAGCATTTTTAGTGAAAGCCCGAGAGTGTCAAAATCTGTATAATACACGTTTTTATTTTCGTGCTTTGGAGATTAAGGAAAGGCGTCGATGAAGGTACTTTTTTAGAAATTATAAAAGTAACGAGATCAGATACCGAATATTTCTTCTTGATTTAAAATCGATGACTATTTTAGGTATTAAGCCTTCTTACGCAGAATTCTGTTGATTACCGGTATGAATGAAAATTAAAATAAATCGCTGAGTTCGAGTATGCGTAGTCAATAAATACGTTAGATGTCAATAGTTATAATATAAAGACTACAAACAACATTCATTAAGCTAAATATAGATAACATCAAAGCAAAATTTCAATACACACCGATAGCGTGTATGATTAATTATTTATTCATAGTCGTAGTTATGTCTATATTGTTGAGAGCGTGGCATAATATTTGTATTATCTAATTGAATGGTTCATTTGCAGTGCGAACAAGTAAAGAGGAAATGCCATTTATATAATCAAATACCGTTTTATGACTAGCGGATTTGAAATATACATATATTTACACATATATTTACCTAACATAATGTGAACAATCATAAATAAAATACATTATTCTAGAAACAAAAGAAATGCAAATAAATGTCATAGGCATGTCTTAGGACTATAACTATGGATTTATATTTTTATTATTTGAAATATAGACGGTCAAATCCTAAAATATTGACCTTATTATCCGTTAACTAATCATTACCGTAATATTTTATGAAAAGGAAGACATAAAAATTCATAAATTTCCTCATAGTTCCCCTAATATTATTAGATGAGTAATAAACCACCGTAAAATGATTTATAGCTGAAATTTACTACATCAAATTCCTTAGCACTCGGTACATTTTGCTAACCTTGACATTGTATGGTGTGACGTAAACGGTCTCACCGCCGACGAATAAACTATAGGCGATAAATATAGTCGGTAAGGAAATAAAAATATATCATTTGGGTCATCGAACGAGAAACAAAAAGTTGTTTACTCACCGATTCTATCCCTCAGTCTTGCGTCTCAGGGACTATTAAAAAAAGAATTTTAGAAGATACTTGTGTTGCGTAGCAATCACTTGCGTTATGTGATAGTGAAGGTATATATTTATGAAAGTAGATTAATTATCTAAATAGAATGAACTCAGTCGGTGACAGTCAGACTAATACTTGTCGTAGTTATGAATTGCTTAGACACTTGCGTTCGTTGTTGCTTAGCCTGACGTTTGCGTTCTTGATACACAACTGAGCAACTATTTCTTTAATGATCAATCGAGCAACTATTTCTTTAATGAGCAACCACTGAGCAACTATTTCTTTAATGATCAAGCGAGCAACTATTTCTTTAATGAGCAACCACTGAGCAACTATTTGTTTAATGATCAAGCGAGCAACTATTTCTTTAATGAGCAACCACTGAGCAACTAAGTATTTCTTTAATGATCAAGCGAGCAACCGCCCACACAACGCTGTATCCTCAAACCTCACAGTTGACGAATTCCCGTTGATCTGTTTCGTGTGTGGTCAACGGATGCGATCTCCAGCATATATAAATTAAAATGTATTTTATATTACATTTTCTTAAAGAAAAGTTTATAACACCTTAAGTGATGTACATTCACACACCGCTACAGTTATAGAGTATGAGCTTTATTTAATAGTAATGCGAGGTGCAAAAAAAAGTATATTCAAGCGATTGACAATTTTGTGAATTTGATATAGTAATACTATAGTTACGACATTGTTGCACCAAATGAGCGGTATTTAATTTATATTGTTGAAAGAAATTCTATATCTATCAGTATTTTTAAGAAATAAAATTTTGTTATATCTCTGTTATTCGCTGCTTATTAATGAAAATACAGGAATTTCCGTAAAACTATATTACATTACAACATAATAATAAATATATATCCATCAAACAACGCTGTAATAAATGTTTAAAGTATACTTTTAAAATATACCTACTTACATCTCAGTAACTGGTTTATTTCGTAATTATCTTCGTAACTTTGACATTCCGAAGCCGACGTTTTAACTCTCCCGTAACATCTTTTTAAAAACTCCTTTTAAGCCAGTGGCTGTAAACTTAACTTCCGTGGTATAGCCAATATCATAAGCCACGATACAGGGTTCCATGACTGGCCTTGTTTGTATGCGAGGTTTAAATTAAAAAAATAAGTCCTATCGCTATTAATGGTTGTGATTTGTATAGCGGAATATTTTACGCACGTCAATGACCTATCGATATCACCAATCGATCAATACAAGTAGGTTGGTCAATCAGAGAAATTGTAGGTACGTACACTGGACTCTGAGCAATCACGAGTAATATTTTAATATATGATTCGTGTTTCTAGCAATAGTATCATAAATGATTATTAAGTAAGCACTATTTCCTTTTTCAGTGTTTTTAACTCATTAAAAATATACTTATGTATATGATGAAATCTATTGATTTCCTATGAAAAAGTAGAATATACCTACTGTAAGGCATGATGAACAATTTGCTAACGATAAAACAACTTTGTATATATTTTAGGCTAATTTTGAAATAATTTTCATAGTTCATCGGAATGTTCATGGAACTATTTAACCATTGATTTAACCATTTAACCATTGTCTCATTTGTCTGGAAATGTCCGTCTATCGATCACTTAAGAAAACCTTAATCGAAATGTATATAAAAGTCAAGTTAAAACCTCAAAAAACAATAAGCCTCAAAACATTATTGATCTAAAAGGTCATCATAATCAGTGGGCGAACTGAGCAATTATTGTCGCATGTAAAATTGTAAACGACGCAGAAACTTGTTTGAAGGTAATCGAATTGACTTATGAACAATTACTCTAGATTTCTTAGCCTTGAAATCAAGACACGAAAGCACGAATGCATTCTATCATCATATGACGAGCGAACCTGTCGCCCAACTAATATTATCGGACACTAATGAAATGAACTTTTGTATAACGCGACTTACATTCTTTTTTATAATACATGAAGATAAATATAAATGATCTTCAAAACTTTTAGAGACATTTGCATTGGGATAAAATAAACCGCAATTGCTTAACTTAAACTTAAAGAGGATTGTATTTCTCTAAGACTTAATCTAGGACTTAATGTCTGTTGATAAAACATTCCAGGTGCCGCCATCGACGCTGACACAAGCGACGCGAACGAACATAACGATGTACGCCTGGAGCGCCTGGGGCGCCTGGAGCGCTTGCTCCAGGACCTGCGGGGGAGGCGTCGCCGTGCAGGAGCGCCATTGCTTGCCGAGAGACCCTACCAGGTAAATTTAACATCATACAGCAAGATAACATAGGCTCGATATATTCTCATGCCAGTTGAGTGAGTTCGCAAAGGTGACATTGTGTGTATTATGTTACGGTGCTAATTAATATATTGTATTGTTGTGTTTTATCTGATTAATTATGGAGGAAATAAGTTAAAGTTTTTTCCACTCTATCGCATTAGGCATGCCCTGTAATGATAGCTGTGTGATAATAAATAAATAAAAAATAAAAAAACTAACTATGCAAAGTAGGGAAGGCGGTGACATTTAGAGAAAATTAAGCCATGATGATTTCAATATGGGTGATAAATTTTCCCTATTTCCCTATGATTCATACTAAATACATTACAAATCATGCGTGGTTTTACACAAGCGATTTTTTTCTTATGAGTAAAAGGAATAAACGTACAACTTCAAATGTTATTTATAAAAGATAATTATGTTTTCACGACCAACGAGAATATCTTCTCTAGCCCTTGAGGAATTAACATAATAATGAACTTAAACCGTCTCACGTCCGACATCCTATTAAGAATAATGTAACACATCCCACGGATCCGTCCGAAGATAACATGGCGATAGTAATCCGCTTTTCTATAATCCCTGTTTAAAAACCAAATTCGTGTTTGACACAGGAAAACAAACAAGATATAATGTGAGGAAGATTAATTGTTGTGTCGCTTTTTTTCCCCTATTGTTTGATCGTATTGTCTTAATTGTTTCATTATAGGGCCGGTACGAGGTATTAAGATAACATATTGTGTCGTCGAGATGAAAAAAGATGTTACTAGGGCGGCCAACAATCGTTTTTTCTTGTCCTCACAATGTTAGGGTTCATTATAGTTATATATATAATGTTGTAATACTATATTCATAAACATAACGCATGTAATATCGATATGAAGTTGGCACTAGTTTCCTCTTTACAAAATGTTAGAGAAAATTGACAATAATATGTACACACTTTGTCGTGTATTCACCTACAAGTTAGGAGTTACAAAGGGCAATCTTAATACCTAACGGCACTGCCTTCCAGTCACCGGTGGTGTATTGAAATAGGGTTTTACACTAACGTAAAATCGATTATAAAAGGCTATTTCGTTAATATATGAAAATTACTAATGAAAGTGGTATTAAAAAGATCAGTTTGAAAATTACCGGGGATTTATGGCATTTATTTTCTATGGAGTGGTTTTTTGACAACCCTAGGAGAGTCGCGGTCGTAGGCGCACATTGATCATAGATCACAATGATATCTAATGATACGCCGTGATCGATAAAACGCGGCGCGCGGCCTCCTGCGCACTGCCTCGGGGTTACACTGACCGTCGCTTACTATAAGTCTACGATGACAGTATATTTCTGTAAAGTCCACGGTTCAGCCTCTTTATCATCTATTAATTTTAAATCTATTCTATACATTCTACATGATTTATGCGTTAGAAAAAAATAAAATATTTACTCTTTACTCTTGAGAGCATTTTTTATGACTGCGGATTAATGTTCGTTGGAACACATGGGCTATGGCGAGATTTGTGTAGAACTATTTAAAAAGAAGAATACAAAGGCATGTTATTTCCATTACGATTTAAATGTTAAATGTTAAATGTTAAAAGCCCCGCAGGCAAGGACAGTTTTAATATCGGTACTTTTATTTACACTAGACTGGTGAAGTTCTTGTTAAAATTATTTACGTTTTTCCTGAGATCAGAGCGCGGTTATGGAGGCAAGTCTAGACTATGAATCTAATGCTTGCCTAGTTCGAATCGAGAAAGCCTAGTAACAAACAATAACGCAACGAAATCACAGCACGAGCGGCGAGCGGCGACCGACGACCGGCTTTGTGTCCGAGACATCATAATTTACGTGTCCCGTACTCACCACTTAACAAATAAAATAAAAGTTAACATTATTAGCTTTCAACTGACTCACCCCATAAACTATGGTAAGTTTTTAATGAAAGGGACATATGGAGTCCTTTTCTTAAGTTCACACTAACAATATCCAACGAATTGTCAAATATGTAAGCTTGAAGTTGTATTTAAGATGGTATCAATAGCATTGGTAGCTGTGATGGAGGTGAAAATTCTATGTAAACGTCAAATGATAAAGGACCGGCTGCAAAAATATAATTTAACATTTAAAGTTGTGCAGTATCCTTTGGAGGTCCAAAGATGATTTCATAATTCATTTTTTGCGGGGTGGCATTTTTTTTGTTACATTTGACTTTACTATTTGTTATTTAAGTATTCGTATAGGTGGCAGAAGGTGTAAATAAATAATTTATGATCTTTTTGAATAGTCTTCAATGTCCAGTGCCGTGAAAGATACTAGCTTTAATACACGTAAGTCATGGATATTGATTGTGAAATGACAGACATAACGGAATAAGTCCGTTAGGTTTAAAATTGCAGTAATCAAATTGCACTCGCGAAAGCGTGATATTTCCTTGGAGTGCATTGACCGCAACGGGATAAAAGTACGGAACCTGAACCAACTAGAACTTTGATACAGCTGTGAATTTACCGACTTTAACCACCAGGCGTTTTTAATAGTTCTACCTAATGTTGCCTTTGGATATTCGTTTTTATTATCACGAGCAGTAGTTACCCTTTTTAAATAACGTTTCATTTGTAACATACGTTTCATTTTATCATAGAATGTTTAATTTTAAGGGATTTTCGGGAGCTTTTAGAAGTTTAGATTTGAATAAAAAGACCCGCGCGGACCATTCTATATACTTATATTTTTAAGAATAACAAAAATTTTTGTTAGATCGAGAGAGGAATATTTATATCTATACGAAACCGCAATCGACTGTCAGTCGTCACCCTAGGATTGATCATGGTCCAAGTGTTGTAAGCGTTATGTCGCAACGGTTATTTGAAGAGCAGATATAATTCCCGTCCCAAATCGATTGACATGTATACATCGATTTCGGATACTGATATAGAATTTGAACTTTGATGTGTAATAAATACCACACACGACCGCCCTATGTGCTATACGCAGTGTTGCCAGGTCCAGTATATCGAATTTCGGAAACGATTATTAAAGTAGTAAGGACTTTTGTTTAAAAACGAAACAGTTAGAACGTTACAAGTACATCGAATCCTTGTTAATCATTATTTTTTTATTTTTATAACTCAAGTTAATCAGTCAATAGAGGCAATAAGCAAGAGACCTGAAAATGGAAACCTTCGCGCAAGTTAGGGTACCTAGCAAGATATTAAGACATATTACATTATTTTCAATTCTTCTTAGAAGATTATTAACCCATATCTTCCCAAGCATACTTAGACTTTGGTAATGGTCTCATGTTTTATATATTAGAGTACTATTAGTTTTCTTTACTATTTGGCGATTCATTTCACCTAGAGAAATGAATCTTCTGATTCGCCAAATAGTATCTTTGTGAACTAGTTTTTCATTTAAATGTGCTTTCTATAAAAACAAACAGAACCCCTGCAAAGCTTACTGATTTTCCATTGGGAGCAAGTAATTAAGAACAATTCCCTCTAAAACATGCTTTGTTCCCTAAAATGCGAATGTTGGGGGACGGCAAACAAGTTGAGAGCCTATTATTCATAAGAAAAATCACAAAAAACGTTATTCATCATTAGTGGCTAACTTGTCAGGTATATATTATAACTATATCAACAGTATCAAGTTTAAATTCATGGAAAGATAACAAAAATTTGATTACATCATTTGATATTAATTATATTTACAAAATAGTCAAAGTTGACTTGATTTCTTATATGACCTTATTTGACCGTATCTCAATCTAAATATACATATCTAATGCCCAAAGTTTTTAGTGACGCCTCAATGAAGTCAAATGAAATTACATAACACAAAAATTAAGCATACGAAATTTAATTTTCCTCACTTAGCCGCATTCCTTCTTCCGAGTCAAAGGCTAAATACGCATGTAAACCTGACCCCGCCCGCCCTTTTCGCGTCCAACATACCAAATTAAGGTAATATTGAACGTTATACGGAACATGCGTCCGTGTTTGGGATTACAAGTTACAACAGATTTTCGACAGCTTTCTTGATTGACGGACAATCGCTTAAAGCGCTTTACGCACCACCCGATCACTCAACACTCGCTGCCGGAAGGAAAACAAGTGAGCGTCAGCTGAATTAATCATTAAATAATGTAATCTAATCAGTGTGTAGTATTTTATGTGGACAAACACCGTCATTATATGTTTCTAACGCTTACCTTGTACACGTTTCTATTTTTAATACAAACACGTTTGACAAGTAAAACGTGAACAGCTACAAAAGAAATCAACGTCCTCTAGAAAAGCGGCTGTAAAATTTTAATATTTTCGAAAGACATTTCTTTAAAAAATTATCGATTATTGTAATTGTGACTTAGAGCACGATAACTTATTTCTGTATGTTCGACCAGTAAAATGGATGATGTATACAGAGCTTTAGTGCTACAGCTAATGCACGATTGTTATCTTTTTGTTTGCATCGCTTTAGGGATTTCTATGTTTGTTTGAGGTATTAGAGGAATCGCTGAATCAGCGTGTATCATTTTGGATCCATAGAGAAATGGCGTGTTAACAAGATGGCGAATGATGTAACAATGCGTTTCCAGTTATGAAAATATATGTATCTGGGACGTAGGTACCTTTGGTTCACACAAAGTAGATATTTAGGTGCGTGGCTGGGAACACAAAAGCTTTTGTATGGAACTTAGTCAAAGCTGTAACGCGATAAAAGGTGACAGATGTTTCTCATATCAATCTGCTATTTCTCATATCTAATAGGTATCATCATTAAGCTTTCACGTAATCCTACAAATTATGACTGGTAATAGGGTTTTAAAGTGTATATTATATTCACAGTTTAAGTTATACAAGACTAAAGCCGTTTCTTAACATTGAAATAATTTTCAAGTGATTGACCTTTCGGTCGAATGTTGAGAGACCGTGACTGCTAAACTGGTGGCCGTGGGTTCCATTTCCGTCCAACGCCCAAGACAAACATTTGTGGGATGAACACCTTTGTCTGTTTATTGTCTGGGTGTAATGACAATATCCACATAAGTATTATGCAGTACGTATATGTATCAGCTGCCAGTTACTGTGTAACACACGATTTGAATCAGTTATTATTAGATAATAATCGTTATATACGGCTAGATGTTCATTAAATTCGCTTAAAAGCGGGCGGTGTTCAATCCGAAATTTTAGGGAATTTGTTTTCATAGCTGTTTTACGAGCAGAACATAGCGTGTCCAGGGTTATTTTACGATTATTTGAACAGAGCCGCATGCGTCAGTGCGTTGTTAAACTTACGTCGAACGGGTAGTAGTTATGGACATTACCGCGCCATAATTATTGCCAGTTAAAAATTGCATTCAAAGACACACTAAAGTGTGATTCCAAAGGTAGGTACTTACTTATTCCACAGAGATGATTATAATGACGTCTGAGTATATAGTATTGACGAATGAGTATATAGTATTTAATTTTCATAGTTTTTTTTTTCTTATCCAAGACGTCTTTCGTGTTGCATGCCTGTGAGTAAATAGAAATCTATTTAGTTAAGTAACAACGTACATGATTTCAAGTCACTCTCTTCGATTTCAACAATAAACATTTCTGATTCTATTTTTGAAATTATCACCAAGAATTATTCAGTCGGTTAGTCCGAAAAAACAAACTTTGATGCTTGTTTATTCTATGGTTTTATATAACGTACGGTAAATCCCGTATTCGGTGCTATGCTGTATTCTCATTTTACAAATTGACTATCAACAACCCGAACTACTACAAAGGTATGGTAAGAAATCCGCGCCAGGCCCACGTGCCTGTCGTCAGTAAAAAGGGAATAGTTTATATCCAACGATCGAAGACGGCCGGCACATCTACACGTATCATTTCAAAATCAATCAAAACAATGAATGGGAATGAGAATTGATATGCAGCTCGTATCACGCTCCAACATCATTACGCGAAGTAATTAAAGAAAAGTAATCGTAGGCGGTTCGTGGCATTGAATGCAGTGATATAACAGTTTCATAATTTTAATTACAACACAAAAGTTGTGTGTGGCGCCCCGCCGCGGAGAAAAGCTACGATGACTGAAACAATGCATGCACTCCCATATCATAATATAGAGGTGCGCCGAGTTATGCAGCATAGACCCAGAGTAATAATAGATTTTTTTCTACTACATATTACTATTCAAAATTATACTCAATGAAATAAGATGCAGCTTTTACCTTTCCAGGTATTAATTAATGTGTTAATTTACACCTGTTTTCCGCAGGTGTATGGTTAACATAAGTGAGTATATAATGAGATGAAAGGTTACAATTACCGTAGAGTCTGTTATATTGGGCCGTTGAATCCTGCAATCCCCACTGAATAAGTTTCAAAACATATCTACGCGTCTAAACAAACGCGTCACCAATATAATAATCCATGATATATAATATATATGATATAAAGATGTTTAAAACCTTGTTGTGTCTAAAATATACATGTGATAAAATAAATAACAACATTATGTTTACGTCAGCGTGCAGTCGGCAGTCGGTACGATTCCCGTAAGATCGTTCTGTCCGAATGCATTTATCCTTTGTTTTGAGTAACTTTTTGTGACGTAAACACACCGTCGCGCCGGCGTGAACAATTTGTAACATTTCTGTGTAAACAGAGGCACCGTTCCATTTTCGCCGAAGTGATCTTTTTGGAAACATTTCTTAAAGCGACACTGAAGCTTGAAGATGAGCGATTCTATTTCTGTTGTTGTTTACCGAGAGAACAGAGAACGCGTACTCTCATCAGCGTGTAGTATAGTTTGATTGTTTAATTATATTTAATTCTACGAGTAAATTGATTGGAGATGTTTTAAACGTATTTTTAAAGTACCTAAGTAACTTCCTGCTCTTATTTTAACGGTCTGTAGGATTGTCGTGCCTAGCTACTGTTTTCGTAAGACGTGAATTTCAATAACTATTCTAGGAACTCCAATGTTCTGAATAACTGTCAATACTGTTACTTATGTTTATTTGTTTTTACCCGCAATGTATTAATGAATGCTTTTAACTATCGTGAGATATAGTCTATCTACAAAAGCCGCAATGGCTACGGCAATGGCCTTTTTGTAGGTATAACTAGTATTTTGACTGGGGAATAGTAGGGAATAGCAATATAATGAAAACGTAAAGAAAATTGTGTTTTAAATCACATAATTATAATTGTGAAAATATGTTATATCTACTCTGCCTAATAATAAAATATATTATTTATTTTGCAGGTGGCGCCGGAGCAGAAAGAGAAGAAAGCTGGTAAGAAGTGTAGGGCGACCACGACGCGCGCGGAACGTTGGGAGCGATCCAGATTGTCCCGGCTTGGCGCGACGGTACCACGAGTGCAATACTGCGGTAGGTAGACATCATCAAGTTAATTTTAAGGTTCACATTATTACTAATGTCTTTAAGATGGTTACCTACAGTACGCTATGATACTTTTATAATCTGCACCTGATTCTGATCTTGCTAAATATAATTAAACTTAAAAGCAGTAAATTCAAGTTACTGTTGAAGATTGCACATAGCACATTGAATTATTACGGTCATCAGTGGTACTCCCATGACAATCTCACCGCAAAGTAAGGAGTGCAGTGACACAAATAAAACCTCAAATCATTACATTCAGCCCCAATAATTAGCAGATCCAATAACTAATTAGTACAATGTGTTGTCAGCCGTGCCCCGGCCCGGTGCGCGACGCGCGCGGCGAACAGTGCGCGGTGTACGACCGCAGACCGTTCCGCGGACGATTTTACACATGGGTGCCCTACGTGGACGGTGAGTGTGCGCAGAGAATTATTGTGTGCAATTACAGACATTTGATTCGACCGTTCTAGTTTTATATATACTTACCTACTTTATGGTGAGTGGTCACCCACTGGCATTATTTACATGTTATGTAGTTAATGACAATGTTTGTACTTCTAACTGAGGTCGGCTAAGAATTTCTTATAAATAACAAATAACGTTCTTACTTAATTTTAAGCTCAAATTAGTTTTACATATTGTAACTTTTTAAGACGTGCATTATTGTCGTCTGCATTAGGTACACTTTTATCAAAAAAAGTACACTCACACATGTTTACTTTGAAGTTTGTGTATAACTCTTACTTATACTATTTAATAAACGACTTTATTATTAATTTTAAAATGTGAATTATATTTTAAAATGAATAATTTAACAGGTAACGCACCATGCACTTTGAACTGCAGGCCTCGTGGTCAACAATTTTACGCCTCTTTGGCGTTGGTGTCTGACGGTACACCGTGCACCAAGCCTGGCTTTCGAGCTATCTGTGTCCAGGGAAGCTGTATGGTAAGTGCATTATAGTAATTATTTTTATTTTTATTACCACTAATAATTTAATTACAATTACGTATACCATTTTCCGTCCTATTTTCAGACAATTTAAAATAGAAAATAGCGCCATCTAGCATAATCAGTGATGAACTTATCTGCATTACATTACTCCTAAAAGTAGCGACCTCTGTTAAAAAGTAACTTAACCAGAGTGCTTTGCTTCTGTTTTAAAAGTAAAACGGCAAAATGTTTGAAATGCTGTCCTATTTAAAATAATAAAAGTAATGTTTTAAGCAAATTGATAACAAAATTCTGATTTTGTAGACAACAATCACGACCACGTCTGATACATATTATCACACTGATATGTAACAAGGAAGCTTACGAGTGCTCGGGCATTCGTTTAATTGATTTCCACTTTCACACAGGAAAAGGTTTGTTACTAACATTGCTCAAGCTGAACTTGTTAGTGACTTGTTTTACTACGTCACAGTGAAAACTATGTGGGAGCCCCTATAAATATACAATGGTTATATTATATTAAAAATACATTCTTTTTAGTAACTACTACTTAGACATTAGAAATAATGAAAAATTGATAATTTTACAAATTGACTCACTGGAAATAGATTTAAGGCGTTTGTAGCTAAAATGGGTGGCAGATCAATAGCGATCAGAGACCATAAACCATTTCAGATCGTATTTCGAATTTGTTTAGAGGAAATGCGGTGGGTCCTCCCTTTTATCATCTTCCCCAATTAGCACAGAAAAAGCGGAACAAAACCGGGCCTCACCAGTTGGATTTACATTTTCCTCTAATATAAACATAACTGTTACTTAAATCCATGCCCATCAGTCGTTTACGCATTCTTAGTTATACGAAGTAATCAGGCGGCCACTTTCGAGACTAGTTCCATATTAGTGGCACTTATGTAGTAATTTTTAAAGTATGTCTAGATGCGTACATGCTATATAAGTGATTTTCTAACGGCTCTTGATCATAAAACAGTAACCTCATGCATGCAAAGTTATTAGAGTTATGCAGTGAAGCAGCGTGAGTTTAGTGGTTTAAATTTTAGCTTCCCTAGCTTGGTCTTGAGGTTCATATCCGGGTATGGACCGCTAGACTTTGTTCTCGTGTTATTCCGTTCTTCAGATAACACGTTCAATCGTCGGTTCTGATTGTTATTTTCACGTTACTACGGTTAAGTTTCGGTGGCTTTCAAAGCGGTTTAAAACCTTTCGATAAATGGGTCGGCCGCTATTTCGTATTTCCCCCAATCCACACTGGTGTATTTTTGTGGGGTATGCTTCGCATTTTAGCAGTTATGCACGAATTTCATCGAAGAGTTGTACTAATTTTTATATGGCGCACTCCATGGTTCGACGCAGGTTATAGGATTAGTGAACGGGTATGCGTGGGACAACACGTTCGACTTCAAATTCGAATACATATTCGTATGTTGGACTACAATGCTTTGAGATCGTGAGGATGGTATATAATCTGTTTATATTGTATAGGCTTTTGATTTTAATCTCAATTGATGGTGAATAACAAAGCTTAGCACTGCGGTCTGGATGTGGCAGCTTTACCTTTGCTTACCCACAATAGCTTTGCTCTGATCTTTAAAAGGTCCCTGTCATAATTCATTGTTGTAACATCATCGCTTTGAAATGGATATAGATGCGATCACGTTACTAATTCACACTTTGAAATAATATACAATTATCTTTTTTATTTGACCACCTGACTGATATCCGCAAACGAGCAGTCAGCAGTCACGAGTGGCCGCTGCCGCCCATGGACATCTGCAACCAACCTCTAAATTCAACAGGGCTTAGAATAGTTCGAATTCGGATTGGATAATGAAATTCCAAAGCCGGCGATTAATCTAGTCTATCAGGATTAATTCCAATTGACTGTGATATGGCAGATTTAAGCCGATCACTGGGATTTGCAATTTACGTTATTACGCTCTAAAGCTTAGATGATACTCTTAGTCACGACAGCCACATGTAAATTGATTGATTTATTGTATCATCCTTTATTTCTGGTGATAAACAAGATACTTAGCGATAGGCACCTCTTATACTAGCGATGAAAATATCTTTAAAGTATTTATATTGAAATACTGGTTGCCAACTCATCGACATGCGATCATAAATATAAGAAAAATATGTAACAATTATTGTAACATGTCATGAAATTTTTTGTCTATTATAGACTGTAGAATATAGGTACATATTCAGCGATAAGGGACTAGGATGTTGTGGGAATTTCTTAGGAAAGAGTTGTCCATAAAATGCTACAACTTCCAATGACCTTGAGATCTGAAGAGCGGTGGCACCAGTAAATGAGCAATTCTCTCGTACGGGCATATTTAATACTTTCTAAAGAGGAAACCTACTTGTTTGTAACTAATAATAATAATAACAATAATAAAGGATATAATCATAAATATAAACTAATTCACTGCAAAAACAGCTATATTCCTTTCTGACTGGACTTAATGTGCCGTGCATATTACCGTCTAAGCTTTTTCAGCTTTCGAGAATCAGCAAAAACTGTTAGAGTTTACGTCGTTTTGGTTCAAACGTAAATAATAATTACTACACACAAGGCATGGTAACGATAAAAGATCTACTGTGACGCAGTTCGCAATCATCGGTTTCATTAAATCACTTAAGATAGGTATCACAGTTAACAATAAATGCTATAACAATAAAGCGAACGCTTACCGATAGTTCAACGCGATCTCGTTTGACTGATAAGATAATTCCAGATGTTAAAGGTCAAATCATAATAGCAGCTAAGCTGCACACATTGCTAATAAATGTAATCAACGCAACCAGAAAATTCCCTTATTTCACACGAATAACCTATATATTTATGAAATTGACCAAGACACTATGCGCAGCTCGAGTAACTTAATTACATTCGTGTCTGGCCACTTTATCATTTTAATAAGTAAGTGAGACGTTGGGTTTACCCCCATTTATGTATCTAAGTTACATATACAAGCCTACGATCTTGAATCTTTTACTATGTACGAGACCTAAGCGTTCCGCCCGAGGGTAGTTTGAGCTAGCTAAAACGTTCTGACGCTATAACTCGTCGCCCGCGGCCCCTGATCCATCATCTTGCTTGCATCACAAATTGCATCTAATGCTATTTGCACCGCACCTCGTGTCGATAAATATGAGGGCCATTATCCTCAACGCAATTTTAGACGACGGAAAATTAACAATAGGTAATGGCTATAACAACGTAATTTGGTCAAAATTCTGAATGTAGTATTCGCTAAAACGAAATTTCATACTAGGTCACTTCAATTTCATGTTACTTCTGGTGTTTTCAAGGAACATAATATAACATACTCCTTCCAATATATTTCTCATTACTACGATTGACTGCAAGAGCGTGGTAATTGATACAGAAAATCGTAATTATTGCATGTTTCCCAAAATCAAATCGAATTCCATTTTATAATTCCCTAGCCCATTCCTGTTCTATTTATTTTCACACCTAGTGTTAGCTTACGTAACAAGACCGTTGCTGTGTGAAAGAGTAGCGTCAACTTATTATACATAGTTCCACTGCTGGCAAGTTTAGTGGGAATATAATGAAGTCTAGAACGCGACGCGGCCAGCTCATGCGAGTTAGCAAGGTATCGTTAAGTACTGTATAAGAATGTGCTACGAAAATGTTAATAACGTAAGCGTCTTAACTGTCTCTTGAAGCGTTTGCTTCTGTTTTTTCTGTAACAAAAGCATCAGACTGTGTTGGTCAGTGCAATCTATAGGCGACTCTGTCCAAGCTCACTAAAGACAGCTAGATCGGATAGGACATAAATTTAAACCATTTAACCTCAATGTTGATACTATATTTCATAACACTAAGATGGCATATATCATCTTATATCTTGAAATACAAAGATATTTAATAAAATATATTGATAGAACATGTCCTGTATGTCGCCTTACAGAAATTCGATGTGCAATAAACGTATCCTGAAATATTAAAATGCTGCCCAAAGTTACTTTTCCACGCCGACGAAGTTGCGGGCAAAAGCTAGTTGCATATAAAAATTCAATGAATGTATTATTACAAATAATGCTAGATTTACGTAGTTTACAAGAGCTTCACCAAGAAAAAATGTAATTACACATCATTATCCATACGCTCCGATTTAATTGGTATGGATAATGATGCACTAGGATATTATACCTAGCATCTCGATATCGTACTTATCCATTACAGAATCCAGTTCATAATCTACGATCTCAGCTAATTAATATGCTCCTATAGAATGAATTACTATCGGACGCATGCTTCCTGATACCACAGTTAAATATATGACTCCGACCACACTTGAACGGAGCAGCTTTGTTGACATTGAAATATTGTTCATGGCACAAACGAAAAACATTTATTAACTCTTATCGACTATATATTTAGTTCTTATGTACCCTTAAAACGTATCTGTACGGGAGGTGACTTGTAAACGTTGCAGTCCATAATTACCAATATTTTCTTTTAAGACACATATTTGTCAATGATGCTGAAAATAAGCCATCCTTTATTGAACGTATTAAACGGGCTCAAAATTTGATGAAGTAATTTTGTTTAGTTTATATTGAGAGAGTTTATCGTCTCATAATGACAAGGTAGTCGCTGTTATGTCGCACGTGCTAGCTGTGTTTAGTCAAACGTTAAATATCAATGTGGCGTCGTGGAAATTAAGGTTGATTTACATTATACTTTAATAAGATCGGTACATTAAGCAGAAGTACAACGTTCTAAGGAGCTCGTTACATAATTAGATGAAATAGTGGCGCAGAGTAAGGCTTGCGACAGACGCGTATGATATTCTGTTATATTACCGGGCTTTGAGTTTGTAATTATATTAGACGCATACAGTTCTCAGGTACGGATCTCCTCTCATTTATGGATTGGCAGTCTTCATACCCAGATTCCAAACCAGACCCCCCGAAGTGGGAGATTAAAATCTGAACAATTAGGCTACCCTATTACTGCGTATATATTAAGTTAAACTATATGCAAATATTTTCTTGTTAAATCTTATACAAGCTCTAGTTAGGCTGTCTCGTTTTTCTAATACCTTATTACAAAATTAGCTACAATTAATCAATCGGTACGCACTCCAGGCGGCGTTTCAACAGCTTAATAAGCGACCATTATTGCTGCATTGGCCAACATTTGAACCCATTTAGTTTTATGTCGTCATTTCTCAATCCCAATAATCGGATATCCTCGTGAAAGTGAGACCCAATTATTCGAGCGCCAAGACTAGAAATCATACTAACTGCGCCCTTTATGTGCTGTAATTTGTCGGCTAGTCAATGAATGGGCACTTTATAACGATATAGACATAGCTAGCGATTGCCATGTTTACAACGAGCAAGAATTGTATTGAAGTTAGTGAACTGGAGTTAGACTTGTGAACAGATTATACTGCGGAAACAGGTGCTATACTGCGATACTGCAATAATGCTGCTTTCTTTTTCATTCGCGTTCCCAAAAAATAGACAGTCCTCCTAAAGAATGACTTGAGAGACGTTTAATTGTAGTGCATACCATATAAGGATACTGTGGAATAAGAAATATTTTTATTTATAACACAGCGAAAATAAGTTTTTCTAAAAATTTACCGTTCAGTAGTCTCTATGTTATTTATTCCGTTCGATAAAATTTAAAAAATAAAGACGAACTAAACACAAGTTCCTAATAATTGGGAGTTGCTAAAAATAGATACCACTTAAATTGCTGCCGTTGTTTCAGACAACGTTTGTTGTCTAGAATATACAGTACGGTTTACATTCTACTTTTAAACAAAGCATTCGGGTCGTAAACATCATTATGTGGCATTACACTAAATCAACAATATATATCAATAAGTATATGAATCTTTAATGCAATATTCACGCATGTACACATGTAAAATTAAGTGACGTTCGCAAGTTAAAGTTTACGTGTTTATTCCACGGTTTTCTTCACTTCGACCGAATTAAACAGTCAATCGAAGGGTCATATTTATTTGAGAATCTATTTATTATAAGTTTCGTTATTGTTTGCCGAATAAATACCTGTTATATTAAAAGCCATCACACTGTGCAGAAATTCTTTATCACATCCTGACGCGCACCTCTGACTTTACAAAACTACGCAACTTCTTATATTTTAAAATTTAAATTTGATTCGCCATAGAGCTGGCCAGCAGTGGCAGCAGTAGCAGTAGCAGTAAATTAAATTAGAGCAGATCCGGTACTGTCGACGGCACAACTGTCTGTATTTTTGTAGCCCAGAGCTGTTCTTTAGATTTACAACTTTCAAGATCCGTACCTTTTTTCTGGTTTATCTGCCCTCCGAGGCTAAGCCAAATTTGTTATTCGAACAGGTTGTATATCATTTGGGTAGCCTCCAACACGCCTCCAAATTAAATATTTTAGTAGACATAGCTGCTCTTAACTGAACTAGATACTCCTGGTTTGACCTATATTGACTATATTTAATGGGTATTATCTATGATATGTTTTCTTAGTTTATATGATTACAGCACTATTATAATGAATAATGACATAAGCAAATGATATTTACACAATAATTACAAATTACAATTACACAATAATTATTTTTAGGTATGTAATCGTTTCGATTTAAAAGCTTTCATGTAGGTACTAGTAAGTGCCGATCAAACAGATTAATAGATAAATGACGCCATTCTTAATCTTGCGTCTGTTTGAACCCTAACCTGGCACACGTGTTGATAGTACATATATTTGAAAATAGCATATTGACGGAATATCTATTTTAAGGCATCACTATATTAATTTTACAAGTCCTTAGTAATTTTATAATTGCGAAACTATTTGTTTGACCTTTTCTCACGTCAAAATTGTGTGGAGATAGTTTAAGGGTTGTAAATTGATGTAGACAGCTATTTGCGCAGGAAATTATTTCATTTTCTATAGAAAAAGCTAGCTATAGAAAGCCGCGCGCCAAACCTGGTTGGGTTATATACTTTAAACGGTAATTAGACAAATTTACAATCCCGTCGTGAGTCAGGCATAGATTTCGGGATTATGACCACTTCCCATAATGCTGTATAAGGAGTATGAAGATTACCGAACCGCACTAAGCCACCGTGGAAGATTATGGCTTTGAAACTTCGCTTTCTGAGAGAAGGCCCGTATTCAATGGGGCGATAAAAGGAATTATGGATTTAAACAATTATTTTAAAAGACACCGAAACAATGCAAATAATTTCAGTTTTAAAGCGAACTCTATTCGCTCATAATTGATTGATTCGTCCATGAATTTCACATAAATCTAAGCAGTTTACGTGGTTGACTCACACACTTTTATGTTCATATACTGCGACAGATAACTTAGTAAATGACATACGTAAATGAATTACGAATATTAGCCCCATCAACTAATAGGCGTTATAAATTGAATTATGATAACGTCTCGCGTTTACGCGTACGCGAACCGATACAATTAAGTGGTATAACATTACACTGTAATAACAATAAAAGCAAAAGTGCTGCGATAAAGGTAGATCGTGCGATGTGATATTAAGCCGAGAATGGCCTATAAAATTCAAAATGGAACAGCTTTATTACAAAGTTTATTAATTGCTTTAAATATAAAATTTATAAGGACCGCTTCATTTATAATTAATGCTTAGTTGCAATAATACAGCTTCTGTCAATTTTATAGAACCTTTGTCGCAGTTATAATAACGTTTTAAAGGCTTTGAAGTTTAACCTGTATTTTACAAAAATCAAAAAATGCATATTGTAACCATAAATATGCAAAGTAACAAGCCAGTGAAATTGCCTCCAAGCCTTTTCCAATTTGTCGGAGAGGAATAGAAATTAGGGAATAGTTGTATTAGATGAATAAGTATTAACCATAAGTTTCAACAAAAAGGACATAAGAGGGATAAAAATATTAAGGACACCGATGGAATACAATATCAAGACCAGAAAAGTTTTCAACGACATCTCTTTAGATGGTAAGGCGTCAAAACAATGATTGCAAATAGGGGATTTACCGAGAAACTTTCAATAGTGAAATATCGTGATCGAAGTTCGAGATCGAGAAAGATGCATATCAGCTTAAGAAAGACCGATACTCAAAGGAAATAGTTACTTGTATTCTGACACATTTCGTTATTTCTATTTCTTAGAATCATCCGGGTTTGACAGTAGTACGTGTTTGAGAAACTCGTCAACATAAAAATCGACTCCAATTCATCAGTCCATTCATTCTTTTATACGGTAGTAGCTTGTAGCGTAATGAATTTCAAAAGACGGAAACCAAAGCTACAATGCTATTTGGAGCCTGAAAAGTACTGCAATGAGATAGTCCAAGCTGTTGTCATTCCTCGCGCATTGCAAGTGGGTGGAGACTTCTGTTTACGCAACATAGTGCTCGCGCCGACCACTATTCCGTGGATGATGATTAATGTTCGACGTGATGACGAATGACGCTTTTAGAATGGCTAGCACAATCTGTCCGCTACAGTTGCATTAAATACGTGAGCTTCCATATAATTAATTTGTATTATCATTTTAGTAACTCATAAGAGGCATATTATACCTATACTAAGTATAGAATTTTAACTAGTATTTAAATAAAATTGATTTACATTTTAGAAAACGTTGATCTAGTTGCTTTTTCTCGATCATGCTTATTTATTATCTGAATCACCCGGTTGATAACCGTAGTTATCAATCTAAAAACAATATAGTATAAGCCTAATAAGGAATACGGCAATGCGAAACTAAGTAAACACGAAATAACGCAGTTTGATCGTGTAAGCAAAGTGTAACGTTTACCGTGTTCGTTTCGGTGTGACGGCTTCAAATATTGTTTACTTTAAATGTGGTGTCTTTGACAGCAGTCAAACCGAATATATTCGCTTAACAATGGCTAGGTATCAACCTGTATGTCACTGTCTTCAGAAATTATGGCTATTGTGCTATTGCTATAAATCTCCGCTATTACCACGGTACACAATACACGCTACGCGGTTACTATTTGTTTGACAACTTATTTACGCTTACGTTCTTTGAGTAGCAAAACTCTATTACAAACCGTAATTAACACGTCTTTAGAAAACATATGGTGCTTTTTAAATTCAGATTAGCGTTATTTTTACCTCTGAACGTGGCTTTCAAGTGACGGAATTATTTGTTATCTCTGAATTGACTTCGCGAATGGAGAATTCATTTATTTTTATTATTTATTACGACAATTGGATATTCTTAAAAGACATTACCTTTCCTAACACTTTTTCTTGCACAAAACTGTGTATTTATTATCATTATATGATTAGTCTTTTTTTATAAAATGGACGTAGCAGATGAGCATGTAGTCCATCTGATGGTAAATGGCTACTGCCGCCCATGGACATTTGTAATCAACCCCATCATGGACATTTGTAATTATGTAATTATTTTATGGTACATTATGTACACGTAATATACATACATATTGATAAGTATCGTGTGGTCGCTGGTATAATAATCCCTCAGCAAGAGGCATTTTTGATGGAATTGGGTTTTGCTGAATTATTTTAAGCTTTCAGCTCGGAGGCCTCTGAAAATAATCCTCATTTTAATGTTTCCACGTCCAATATTTTATTCAGTGCGCTCCGCCCCTACCGGTCTTTGTGAAATCATTAAAAGGAATTCAGTGAACAAAATATAATGTATGTAGGATTTGTTGAACAAATTAAGTGAATATGATATGTAACAATCGTTATATTATTTTATTACCGTATAATATGTATATTTCTGTTATATTTTATACTTATATTTCTTGGATGTTCGTATTTATTCAATTTAGATTAGCCAAAAGTAAAGATAGGAAACATGTATCTGTTACATAGATCTATTAATTTTTTTACAGTAACAAAATACCGTTATCTTTTTGAATCTAATTAGGTTTTTCCAATGTCGAAATGTCCGATTTTTTAACTTTCTTAATGTAATAAAATCTGCGTATAGTTAATGTAAAACAATACAAAATTATAGGATTAACATACAATGTAATATGGGCCAAATATATCATATCGCGTTGACTCACTGCCCAACTCACAAGTGCAATGCAAGCACTGGGTTCAATACTGGAGCTCTGGCAAACATTACCTCAAGCCGCTTGTACGATGCTGAAATCCTCACGACAGCTGTTTAGTGATATCTTACAGGCAATATACATAATTTGATAGCGATTAATATTGAGGATGGACGTTTCGGTTTACAATACGGCATAATTAAATATTATATTGATTGATGGTTCTTTCTGTGATAGACCATTTAAAGGAATACCAGTTGCTACTAATATTATGAACACGTAACGGTGGCATCGATGGCAACTCGCTGTAGAAAATATCCATAAGCGGCGTACATAAATATAAAACACACACACACGCACAGTACAAGTAGTAGTAAGTACAAATGAAAAAGGCCATATTTTTAGGAAAAAAATAGAAAATTTTGATATCGGTATTTATATCAAACGCAAATACATTTTGAATTAGATCACCGTCGCATAAATCCGTTTAAAACGCATTCATTGATCTCGATCGGCTATTTGTTTGACGAAATAAATAACGTGTCAGTGGTATAGAATTGCGCAATCTAAAATTCCTCGCATAGCGGCATGTCAGCCGTAAATCCACGAGTGTGACAGAATCCCGTGAAATACGTTCCCTGCTGTAAGTCTCTGAGCTTACAGCCCCACGTTTAGTTATCGGTCACACGTTCAGCTGTCCAGTTTTGCGATACTATTGAGATGGGTCCGTTCCGCGCTACGCGTACTTATGAGCATATCGTAACCGCTTCCTTCTTTCTACGTATAATGATCCCAATCAAATTTAGATCGGTACAATATTGTAACGTATACTACATGGTACTTTGAATTAAATAATAATGTTGAAAATGTCGCTATAAAATACTCCAGTGCTCTGCTCCATTACACAACGGTATTGAAATATAAACTCTGGAACAGTAATGTAAAATTGTAGGAAAACTTATGTCTTCTATAACATGACTCAGCCCTACTCGTATATCACTATTCGTCGTCTGTCGGATGTTACGTTCCGCAAGCTTGAAGTTTTTCGTTATAAATGTTTAAAATTATGCAAAAAAATAAATTGAGTCAATACATATTTCATTTTAAATTATTCTACGCATTCTTGACTCAGTCCTTCCTTAACTATGGCGCCATAGATTTTACTCTATACGTTTATTACGTCTATTTGCACATAATTATCATTAAGATATGGATTGAAATATTTTAAAGCATCACCACATAATTCAATTGATCTCAGACGGATAGCGAAATAATATTTTTATTTCGTTCTTTTTTTTTTCTTACAATTAGATACCTTCTCGATGACCGATGCTCGAAGAAACTAGTTTGAAACTGGATTGTTAAACAGTAGCGGTTCAGAAAGCGGCGCTACTGCTTTTTGCTCAGATAAAGTTAGACATTATGTTTTATTTGCATGCGCTGTATATAATTAGTATCAGAGTGCCCGAGTGTCGTAAGAGATTGCCGGGTCGGTTTGAAATGACAAATTCGCAAAGATAGATACATAATTAGACCCTGGCGTTGCGTGATAACACAATTTAGTACTTTTAAAATTGGGTACTTGGTACTTGAGATTAGATTAATAGCTTTGATTAATTATATTTTATCGTATGAAACATACAACTTAACTGAAGTGTTTAAGGTCCGGAAGCGCTAGAATATAGCGAACATGGCATCATGACAAGTTAATGAATGGCGGCGCAGCGTCCCTTAATTAGGTTTTTAAAAAACGTCGCGGGGTATTTCTGAAAGAGACGAGTTGATCGCAAACAAGTCTTTGCCCGGTTTACACTGAAGCCACATGATGTACCTACTCGTAGATTCATCGAAAATTCCTTTATCTGTTTAGAGCTTTAAATGGGAATGCTAACCTACGTGTTGTAAACGTGAAACTGTAAAATTGACAAATGATAACTAATATGTATGTAGATATTCATAAGCTGCTAAAATATATCCACACGGCCACAAGAGACTATAATTATTATCAAATTAATTTTCAGGTCAATTTGTTATAAGACCTGCAGTATTTAATTACTCCCAATTTGAACGTGAAACAATTTCTTATTGTTTATTGAAGTAACAATATACGAACTCTCTCGTATGCATCTTAAATTTATAATATGATAAGATAACAAGAGAAGTAATGATAACGCTTGAAATATGGCACACGTTAAGTATAAATAAATATTAATAAGTTATTATTACAATACACAGCATTAATAAATTGGTTTAAACCAATTTTATAATAAATGTAACTATTTCACTGCTTAGAACCACATTTTGGTCAGTGCGGTAGACTATGGCGTTAAAACTTTCCCACTATGAAAAGAAATATTCCCAGCTGTGGAACAATAAAAAAAGGTCCAAAAATCCCCTTCACGTTTTAAAATTGTAACGGCGCGCGACGTGATATTTAAAATACGTATTCATCCAAACCGCAAAGCTGCTTATCACGCAATTACCTTGTTCCGTCTTTCGTGACTTTATCTACCTGAGCTTTCTTCAATAGCCATGTCGTTACTTACATCTTTTTGTAGGCTTTGAGTGATCTATTTGCGAGCAGAGACCCGTCCGTATTACCCGCTAGCTCGTCCGTTTTAGTGATTCACTGCCGAGCCAAACTACGAGTATCTGTTCATCCGACTTTCGATTTTTATTCCGCTATCTGTATGCACGTTAAGCCAACGAGCGAAACGATCACTTTTACATGCCAATCCAACATTTTTACTTTAAACCCCCCGTCGCTGCAATATCGCATAAGTGGTTGAATTCTAAAGTATTCTCTAACAATCTGCTCAAATGGGAGACCGATCTTTTTGACGAACGTTCTTTAAATCTCTTTGTAAGCCTTAAATAAGATTTAACCTAATCTAACGATAATGACTTGGACCGACTGGTATACTTGTCCACCTATATTAGCCGGGCTTATTAACGAGATCAAAACATAAATAGTTCTGGACATTTCACGTAAAACGAAAAGGGAAAGAATTGTTGTGTTTGTTGAAGTTGACTGTAATATTTTACGTGACTGGACATAATTGTCCCCCAGTTTTTGGGATTGAGAAAACTTAACAGTTAAGTTAAAAGACGCCCCGCGCCATCAGCTCTTACGTGGGTGATGGCGAACGCCTAAATCTCATGCACGTTTCCAGGCGCCACAGGGCACGTTAAACAGTCGGTCCTGTTTGTTACCCGTTGTCGTCGCCGCCAGGCAGTTTAGAAGCAACCGCCCTATTGGTTAGCTGCTAACTCGAACCTGCAATGGTGCAGCGTGGTACAGTATTCTCCAGGCCTTTTCCCGGCAGCGGATTTAAGAATGATTGCAGCGATTAACAGCATGCTTGGCTTTACTGCGCGATATAATATGGAAGTTGAACATAATAAAGATTTTTTTTTACGTATGTGTAGGCATACTGTGAATTTAACTCATTTAAATTAAAAACAAAAGAACAGCAATCATAATTATTAAAACTATCACGAGTTTGAAAGATCTATAATTTCTCAAGCATTCCTTCGTGATCCTAACTAGACTCCTCTACATCGGCGCCAAGTATTAGCGCATTGACCGAATATAATCTTCTGAATCATCCGCGAACGCATGCGGTGTTACTTAACATTCCTATTGGATGCCATTCGCATAATTACTTAAATAAATCATTTTATACCTACGCGATCTTTATTCGATATTCTTCTGATTCAAACGATGGATTGTGACGTAGTTCCTATTTATAGTGTACTATGAAATGGAAGACTTCGAACCCCGATATTTGTATACGTCAGGGCCGTAGAAAGGGAAAATCATAAATTGTACCTTATCCGTAAATCATCAATACCGACACGATAAAGCCGTAGTAATGTTATTGTCTAGTTATAGATTAACGGATTTCCGGTGCTTACGGCCAGCAAATCTATTTGTTACTGCGCCGCTTTGTATTGGCAACAAACTAATGAATAATACGTGGAAGCCTTATATAAGAAAATTGAGTAATCAATAACCAAATTAATATGAGTAGATCATATAAGTTATGTGTATATTATACGAAATTGGTTTCATAAGAGACATAAATAAATATAATGCTTAAAATATATAATGATCTAAAGATCGCAGCTAACTAGTCAATTAAAAAGGCATAATACGATTGCTACGGTCATAAATTATAAATTTATGGTAGAT
>DWQT01000220.1:0-26414 GCA_018244895.1 Myscelus amystis hages | reverse complement strand
GCTTGTGTTTAGAAAATATTAATATTATATATTTATTGCAGTGACAAAACTTGACAAACTATGATATTTTATTTTGGGTCAGTTTTAGAGCAACTCCCATAATAAATGGTTTTTCATGTGTGCAATCAGAATAATCAAGCACAAATATTATACTAAGCGCAGAGTAATTCAATTAAGTGCTTTTGTGGGTTACCACTAGCAATAACAATTGGGACAATTCCACACGCGGCTGTCTGATTTCCAATTAGACAATTAAATGCCTGTGTTATTAATAAGCCGTCTAATAAACTTACATATTTACATACGATATAATAACAATATATCATCACACAAAAGTTTCTAGCGGGTAGGAATTGAACCAAGGACCTGCGGTTTTGCAGTCAGTTTCTTTAAACCTCGAGACCAGTGGAAATATACTAAGCAAGGCGCCTACCTCGTTCAAGAGTGGGACGTAATTAAAAAATACAACTATGGTCATGTTAGCAATATTAACAAAACAATATGCCTATTTAATTAAATACTACAGTACAAAGGTGAATTAGCCTTGCATCGTTAACAAACTAACAACCCCAGCCACAATCTTATCAGTTCAAATAAAATACAGCATAATGTTAACACCAATTTCATATTGTTCAAAAGCAAAACATATTAATTTATTGGTTTATTTGGTCCTTTATACCTTGTTTTTAAAATCAGAACTTTCATTAATATAAATTTACGTAAAATAAGAGTGAATTAAAATTGTAGCCGCTGTATATAAAACGAAACAGGTCTGACATTAGTAAATGTGTAAAAAATAGACGAATGAATAGATGGAGTAAGAAAAATCTTTTGGATCAAGCATCGTCAACTACACTATTTGAAAATAGAAAACCTCCAAAGCCAGAATAAATACCGCCACTTCAGTCTTACCTAGGATCCGGAAAACAGAGACATCCTGAATGAACGAAATTTGGAAACAATTCATTAAAGCCAATCAGTAAACTATGTGTGCACTCAGGGACAACTTCGAAATACTAGAAATAATAACTAACATTTTTTCATGGATGCCGTTACAAACAGATATGTTATCCCCTCCTTACAATACAACACATATTGTCACAGCAAACGCATCTTACTCAATAGAGGTCATTCAAACGTGATTTTTGTTAAAAGTTCCCAATTTGAAAAACCATAAAAAAATAAGTCGGCAAGTAAAAACAAAACACAACCACGACACATTTGCGGTGCAGCTAGGAATATTAGGAACTGTCAGATCGACCAATAGAAAAATTCAAAACTACTAAACATTACTACATTGAATTAAAGTGCCTGACATGTTGAAAGGGTTATTTTGTTATATTAGCCTTTCTTTGTACATATGACGCTTTATGCAAAATAAACTCCGAAATGGCTTAAACCACTTTCGGCCTTTCGTTAGCTACACGACGTTATGCTAGTACTTAGGATTAACCTATTGAATTAAGGCACAATCAAAAATAGGCGATCACTAAAGCATTTGAATCAACTTACGTTTGCTTGTAAGTCTGCAACTTAAACTTTTGTTTACAGACTTACAAGAAAATGTAAGTTTGTTCAAAGTTAAAGCGTTAGTTATCGGTAGTAATTTAATAATAAACATTATTCCAATATTTATCTAGCAATTATTAAAAAGTCATACATATAATACACATATATATAATACATACACATACATATAATACATACATTCAAATATAAGAAATATGTTAGCTACTTTATTAACAAAGATATATTATAAGCAAAAAAAAATATAAAAACAAGAAAAGAAAAAAAACAATAAATACATACACGATCCAACCCCCTATTCACGTATGACCAAAACACGGAGTCCACTTCTTTTAATAAACTTTCACTGAAGTCATTATTGCCCTTCTGCAAAAATAATTTTCCCAATTCAAGGGCAAAAACTCTGTCTTTATACATAGTTAAAACTTCGAAAGGTTTCGAATAAAATATACCATGCCCCCATATACGAGTATTTTGCAAGCCACACGGTAATATGAAAAAACAAAGGAAACGAATAAATAAAAATCACATTGCAAAATGTCGCTGACACAAAACGTTTATCAAGTTTCCCAGAAACGATTACAGTTTAACAACGCGAAATAAATAAAATGAACGTAAAACACTTGTACTTTTTCCAGTATCTGACATTTTATCATGAATAACAATATGGAAACTGGGAAGGCCTAATATTGGCGAAGACCGAATTTAATGTGTATACATATATTTATGTGAAATTATTACTGTATGGAACTTGTAAATTGACGTCGAAATTTAAGTAAGATAGGAAATTTACGAACTGAATCTGACTTACGCGTATAACTGATCGTCGCTGATTTGCCGCAGGTCCGTCCTTGGCGCCGTTATTGTTGGGATCGTGCACGGCGCTCTCCTGTGAAAATAGTACATACATACATACTTACATGGGCGATAAGAAGCCTGCAATGTGGAAAAGCTGCGGGTATCGAGAAGGTGTGTACCGAAATGATCAAATATGGTGGTGATGTCGTCCGGGACTCTTTCTGGTGAAAAAGTAAATTACGCAAAATAGCATACTTGTCAGTAAAGTATATCACGATTTTGTAAGATCAATTAAAATGTAACACGTGCTCTGAGCGTAAGTAATAAATTATGTTATTAAATGTGTATAAGGATCGGACTTTCTGAGGAACATATGATCCAACTGAGGACACATCTACGCGTCGAATTGGACGAGATCGCGGCAAAATACTAATCTACTGTGGATTACAAAATAATTTCTATGAGACATCTACCTCTTACGGTCCATGGTGCTGTATCCTTTGAATTCTGAACATATACATACATGTTACATACATACATATTGTCATATACATACATCTATACATCTATACTAATATATAAAGCTGAAGAGTTTGTTTGATTGTTTGAAGGCGTTAATCTCAGGAAATATTGGTCCGATTCAAAAAATTATACTAGATTTTGCGCGTGGCTTCGCACGCGTTGCTATTCAGAATATCATAATGGCAATAAGTAAAAATGTAGTATATGAATTTAGATATTCCAAGGGTAGCAGAAAATTTCAAGGTATAGGGAAAGGGGTATTGTTTTACTCCGAAATAAACGAGCGCGAAGCCGCGGACAAAAGGTAGTGTTACATACAAAGAATTCACGTACCGTGTCGGTATCAGATATTTCGTGATACTCATGTACGTCGACATTGGGCAGCTCGGCCGCCTCGGCGCTCTTGGAACGGCCGCGTGTAGCACTCTTGACCTGCAAGTATCAACAAACACCTATTACACCCCATAATTTAATCGGAGTTTTATTGGATGCCGTCGGGATCAAGACACTGTCAAATTCGGTACATAAAATAAAAGCAAATACAATGGCGGATGTCGTATAGTGTTCTGCCAAGGGCGTGACTGTGAAAGCTGTACTGTAATTGTATGATTCTAGATTTAATCACTATTATTAACGCTAATAACGAACCTTATTAATGATGCTCTTGCTGGTAGTGGGGTCAAGGTGCTTACTAAATTTTTTGAATGTCTTCGGTTCTTCGTCAGCTAAAAATAAATAATACAGTGTATTTATTAATAATTTAAAGGTGCAGTGCGAAAACTCAGGACAGTTTGCAATTTGAATAATAAAACTTTCCCTGGATTCGACTGTGTAACAAAGTTTATCCCTAATTTTTATTATTTTCACCCTTTAATGATCCACTGCTGGACCGGGTCACCTCTCATAGTGAGGGGGATTAAGGTCATAGTCCACCACGCTGGTAAAATGCGGATTGGTGGACTTCACACATCTCAGGAAATATTATAAAAACCTCTAACATCCCTAAGGTGTGCAGGTTTTCTCACGATGGTTTCCTTCGCCGTTTTAGCGAGTGATATTTAAATTTTACTTATAAAATGCACGTGGAAAGTAAGAGGTGCGTCCCAGGATCGAACCCAGACGCCCCAGAGCGAGAGGTTGAATTTCAAACCACTAGGTTATCAATGCTCCTGATCCTATCTATCTTAATTTACACACATACAATGTAAATCCTTAATGGGCTGTGTGAAATTTCTCGGGAGTACTGAATGTTTTTTCCCGACAGTGTAAATAGCACACCGTTGACATTTAAGGTACAAAAAGATTCTTACGGGAAGTTTCTTCTCCCTCATCACTGGAAGGGTCCTTCATATAAGCAGAGCGCATGGGCAGCGGGCCCCTATCTGGAATTTTTTGAAATATAAATAATTTTAAAACCAAAACATAATCATTGTCACATACAGTATGTACAGGTTAGTCAAGCGTGCTGCAACGTGTCTCATAATATGATCGCTTTTCATCGGGCGAGATCGCGGTCAATCGCTTAACTATTCAGAAAAACATAAAACATTCTAATCACTCATCTATATGTAGTGTTTTAAAAGCATCTGTTGGTTTTAAAACAAAACATAACACGAAAATGTATGCCCGTAGCAATAGATATAACTTACAGGGCAGATAAACCACATCAAAGTCCGGGTTGAGGTTAGGCGGGTAGGGCGGCTTGCAGCGGCCCGCCTTGGTGTGCGAGGGCGAGTTCAGCAGCGGCACCTCCATGTCGTCCGCGGGCTTGTACGGAGTCACTACTTGGTGCGGAGGCTGTGAAGATCGCTTTATTCTAAGTGCCATAACTTCAGATATGTTGTTGAGCATGTTTGTGTTTACTACGTACGTGGGTGCAATATTACTAATAAGTGTGAATTTGAAAATAACGTTTCATGTGAAAAATCTATTGGCGAGCCTTGAGGGTGACACGGGCGCACAGGCCGTGACGGTCAACGGTATGACCCACGGTCCGCCGTCACGTGTCTTCCCAGCAGCCGGTCTCTACTTTCTTATGTGCGTTGCGTGTATACTACAAGTGTATATAAACATATATGTATATTATACTTCATAGCTGTTAATTAACGAAACTGTGTTTAATTTATTTTACCTAATATCTTTTTTGTGAGTTTCTTTGATTTTAAAATCTTTCAATAACCATCCATTTGAACGCTTCACATATCCCGGCTTTCGTGACGACCAATTTTAAATGTTCATGTGATTGAGGTCAAGGTATTATAAAGTGTATTTATTGAGTTTAAAACAACGCAAAAAGAGTGAAAACGTAAGACTTACTGTGAATTTGCTTTATATTAAATTATGGTTATTGCTTATTAATTCCTAGTAACGTTAAATCTTTTTTGGGTTTATTTTGACCGTTTCAGCCAATAAAAACGTTATGACATTTTTCAACATAATTCCATCTGTGAAATCTCGATGAATTTGTTCTGATATTCAAATAACGATGCTAATGAATGAAAAAGTTTTAGCCACAACAAAGATTGTATGCGCTTTAGAGTTAATAACATTTCTAAAGCATAGCATAAAGCTCACATAAGCGGAATGAAATCACAAAGCTCAAATACTTTATTGCTTCATACAAATCTAATATTATTAAAAGCCTTAGCATGCATAGACTTACGTAAGATTGTTGAGTATTAGTCCAAACGATAATTCTTAAGGTCACTGTATCTAAACATATGAAGGGAACACGATATTTATACTATTGATCATGCCCAGTTGCAGGACGCATATCGCCTAGTGGTTCGGGAGAATGTTTCTTACCAAACAGCTGCTTGCTTTTAAGCAAACACTTTCAGTATAAGGTCGATGTCCATTACGCGTCAAACAGAAATCGTTTATGAAAACAATTAGAATCAATAGTTTAGATGTTAAGCGTTTTGTACACTCAATATGGTACTCACACAACCGGCTGGATCCAGGAATGAAATATCTCCAAAGTAGGCTCCATCGAGACCCACGTGTCCGGTGTGTTTCAAGTCGCCCTGGGGACTAGATATCATGCTTCTCTGCAGAGTACGTTTGCCCTGGTATGTATGACGTTTAACGTCAGACCTCGACAACAGAGGTCTGACCGAGCGGCACGAGCGAGCCGAGCTGCGCGCCGGCAGCGCCGCTAGAGCGCTCGCCGCGTTATTTCTCACTTTTGGAAATGGCTGTGAATTAATGATCATGATAATGATGAACCCAACATTAATTAGTGTAATGAAATTGATGACACATGGGATCCAGCACACACGCACACGTACTACAAACGTAAAACGATAAGCGACCTCAATACGCCCAGAACTTACTGTAGATGTTACTTGATAGTGGTTCCACTATTTTTCTATTGATCAATCAATCAATTTGCTTGTAAAACGTCCATGTATGAGAATTTTAAGAAAATTCCTATATAGTAAATGTATATAAAGATTAAACTGTATTTTTACAATACGTAAATAAATAAAAGTTACTAATCCGCAAGGACGTATTTCGTAGCCACCGTAGAAAAGAACAAGAACACATTTAGGATTAAATTCGTTAGTGTCACACATACACACACACACATACACAACAAACCCCAAAAACACCCCACTATAACACTAAATGTAGAAGAAATTAATTTCATACTAAGCTGTTTTCTGACCATTTCCACGCACCTCTAGTTTAAGATAGGGCTTGGTTTGGTTCGGATCGAACACTCCGCAAGTGCCGCCGGGGAGAACTCCGTACCACATGTCTGTATTCATGTACCTGAAACGGTTTGTTTGTGATCATGTAAGGATTGATGTCGTATTGTGGTATTGTCGTATTGATGTCGTCAGCGTGCACAACACGCAAACAGATCGCGTTTATTATTTTAGTCATAACAATAACCAAATGATATCCAATATTACACAATACACTCCAGTGTAATGACTGATATAACATTTATCATGTAATGAATTGACTACACTTGTAATTAAAATAAGCAATCAATATTACTTACTATACTCACATATATGTAATAATCAATAAAAAAATTGTGATACATACTCTTTATTAAGGACCGTTATAATTTGGCCTGCCTTGTATTCCAAAAAGTTTCCTCGTCGGCCCTCTTCCGGTTTCTGATAGTTATCAATTGCCTTAACCTTTGGGGTTTTTCAAATTATACATTAATGCCAAATTTTAATACAACATGCCAAAAATAATGCGTTTCAGCAATATATAGATGAAACAATTCTAGTAAAAGATTTTTTTAAGATTTGCTTTATGCAATTTTAAACAGCGGGGACATTAATTTATTTGGTAAATGAACACTTTGATAATATGCATTTTAAAAAACATAATAGTGAAGTTTATAGGACTGGTCAGGACCTGTTCAGGACGACTTGTTCGCAAAATGAGGCATAGATCCTTAAACCGCGGCCGGTCGACCGCTTCGTGCTCCCAACACTGCAACATCACGGTATAATAGGCCGCCGGGCAACATTCGGGCCGCTCTAATCTCTGCAATATCATAACAATAACTTCAACATGCGAATAAATTACTAATCAAATAATTAAATTCAATGACCTTAATTTACAACCATAGACGGCATTAATCATAAAATTGATGTATTTTTAACACGCTACAGCGGCTGTAGATACCGACTTGTCCAAATGGCTTGCAAATGGCCAAAGCAAATTAATCACAAATTCTGAAAAAGTTAGATTTATATCAAAATTTGATTTTGACAAGAGTTAACCATAAAATCACTATAACCTGACAATTCGGAGCGTCTATGGCTTCGAGTATCTGCTGTCCAGAGAAAGCGGCCCATGGTTGAAAGCCGTACGTGAACATCTCCCAAAGACAGACGCCGAACGCCCACACGTCGCTGGCCGATGTGAACCGTAAGTACAGAATGCATTCTGGCGCGCACCTGGCGAATGCATGAACCGTGTGGTAAAAGGGCGGTCACTATCACAAACATGGGAGCGAGACGAACACTTACCATGCCACCGGCAATTTAAGGTTTACGTTATAATTAGTCTGATAATAATCTTTTCCTACACCCAACGCACGGGACAAACCAAAGTCGGAAATCTTCACTCTATCCTTAGTGAAAACTAATATATTTCTTGCAGCTAAGTCTCTGGAACAAAACATTTTGATAAAATTCCCTCCATAACGTTACAAGTAAACATTAATCTAACAATAACTCAAGAGTATAGAAAAGTTAAAGGGCACACCTATGAATCAGTCTTTTTTGTTCGAGGTAAGTCATTCCATCACAGATTTGTTCTGCAAACTCACACAGAGTCGGCACTGGGAAGCTAGGCCTCAACGAGACCTCACGAAGGCACTCTAGGAGTGATCGAAGAGGGGCAAGTTCTGTAACCTAAAATTACACGAATACATTTAATGAAAGTAATCACGTTTGGTTGATAAAACTCAATGCTTCTACTATTATAAAACAATATAAACCCTCAAAATTACTTTAAATAAGATATTATACTACGGTAATTCAGAAATTTCAAGCTCTATACGCTATGATAGCCGCACACATTACAATTTGCACAAATAAACATTTACATGCTTGGAAGAATTTTCACGTTATATCTGCTTATACTTTAAAATACTTGCACAAATGTTAACTTGCGCAAGTATACATTGAAGTGGTTGACTTATTTTATAATAGTGGGACGAATTGAATTTCGCAGGTTTAAATGTAATAACTAGATGAGCGTTTTCAACTAACCAACATTAGATTATCCAGGTGTAACACCACACCGTAAAGTCGCACCACGTTCGGATGTTCAATGCTATGCATCACTGCGGCCTCTTTGAGAAATTCCGTCGAGTTGGAAGTCATCCGTTCGTGCCCCAGACATTTTATGGCTACTTGGAGCTTAGTGGAAACAAATGAGGTATTAAAACACATGTATCATATAATACATATAATCGCAGAATCGCAGAGATCGCAAGAGACGGTGTTGCTAGTATGGCGGACAACATGAAATGCCTTGTACAATCGTTTTTCATACAACAGAAGGATCGAAATTGCAGGAGGGCTGCATTTGCGCTTCAATGCATATACATATTTATACGATGTTGAGGTTTTTTACTATTAAAGTTCTAGAAACTTAAAACCACGCTACGTGACCAGTTATTGTGATATGCAAAAAAATTACAATTACCCTCTGCTGTCCAGTATTCCAGGTGCCCTGTTGAACCACACCAAACTGCCCCATGCCTAGTTCTTTGTTTATAGTTATATCCTCTACGGATATTATGTGTTTCGTGGGAGCTATTACATTATTTTCTACAATTGTTTGTGTTTCTACAGGGCTTTTAGAATCACATTGTGGGACCTAAAAGTGCAAATTATAATTAGAAGTAGGTCGTTGAAAACGTTGGAAGAATAACAATAACAAACATGCCACACATAACTACATATTTAATGAAACATGCATTACACGAGACACAATAGTAACATCAAAAAATAAAACTGATATGCAGCTCTTTAAATGGAGGTGGCTGAGAAAGCCGTTGCTTGTATGATGATTATTTTTATTACAATATTTACATAATAAGTTGTATATAAGTCTTTCATATCGTATCCAGTGTCAGAAGTGATGCAAAATTGTAAACAAGTATTTAACAACTTGAAATTTTGTGATCTGCTTTATAAATGTGCGATATATTTTAAATAGTTAATGTTCACGTGAACAATTAATGCATAATGGGTTCGATATTGGAATGCTGTGACGGTTTTATTGTCTTCTGTTAAGAAAACCCGGGACTATTTGTATCAATTGAATTCAATTTTTATACAATGAGTACGTTGCGAAAAATATGTAAATTGAACGAATTTAAATATGACTTATAAATGACCGCGAAGTGACCGAATGAGCCACCTTTGGTGCTGTATGTCCAGTAAACAATTTTTTATTCAATAATTCAAAAAACGGCGTCCAAAATGTTTCAAGGAATAATCTGAAGACAATAAAACGTTCTGAAGGGAATTATTTTGAATAATGTCAATTTTAAACCTTGAGTAGTAAGCCCAGAGGACTAATATTATAATGACAAAACGTAAATATAAGACCATCAGAAGCGGGTAGCTACGGAGGTTTTCAGGATCCTAACATCTTTTTCCACACACAAAATATCAAATTCCTTACTATTTCACTCTTTGATTTTGGAATCAATAATTTCTTGATTTTATTCATGTAAGGGTTTGGAAATTGCTTTCCATATATCTTCCTGTATCGACGAATTTCTGGTTTGGACAATCCTATTTGGTGTAAATCTGTATTTGCAACATATTTCAATTGAGATATTTTGGTTACCTTTAGCACTTCCCTGAAACAACAAAATATATGTGAAAAGATTGTTGGCATCATTGAGACATAAATTTAAATATCATTGGTAAATACACTACATAAGCACCAAAACAACTATCTAGCGGTCTTGAATTATCAAAATAACACATATTTACAAATTCATTTCGCAAAGCATGCAATTGTGATGGTTGCAAGGTGGTAACGTTTTAAGTAACGCTATCGCGATTTTGTCTAATAGCTTCACATTGATTTAAATAAAAAAGCAATCTAAGCTACTTACTACTTTTGATGTACTTAAGTGAACGAAATAATAAACACATTCCCATTATTTGAAGTGAATCGCTGGAACATGGTCTGATGCGAGTGAACTGAATATTTAGCGTTTGAGTCTTAGTTTAGTACCTTATTAATATTTTCTATGGTTTGCATCTTAACAACCCGAAATTTTATTTCAAAACATATTGCAGCTGGATAATAGATCGAGAAATTATTTTTTTTCACCGTTTTCAATAGACTTGTTGTGACCAAGTCACTTCCCCAGATGTAATTACTGTGCACGGAAACTTAAAGCAGTATTCACAATCCATTCCTGACCAGGTCTTGACATGTTATAATGCGCAGTATCAAAACTGCTCAACTAACGAATTTGATTTCATCGTATATATCCTGCCGTTCAACTTCTCGACTAACTAATGTGATCTTTAGTAATAATGCTTTCGCAAAATACGCTCCTACATGAAATGAAAACAAACCCCACGTAACCTTCTCGTGGAAATACTACTTCTAATAATGTGCACAAATGTAATACGTATTAAAGTCTCTGAACTACAAATTAAGTCGTATTAACAATAAAACCAATCTTCAAGTAATTGGATCGTATTCAAAATGCATGAAGGTAGTTTTTACATGATTGCTTATTTCTTTGCTGCTTCCGAGTGTGCCTAAATTTGAAGTCAACATCTTTTTACAAATGGCTTATGGCATTAGAGTAGAGAAATGAAATATATAATCGAACTTTAGTTTCACTTTTTTAATGTGCATATTTATATTTATGTAGACATGATCTAAATCAGAATAATTAACACACACATTTCAATCCCAGAGTACATTCCCGTGGGACAATTATGGAAAATGATGTAGTTTTCCGACGGTCACAGGGCGACGCCACGGGAAAAGCTAGTGCTAAAATCAAATATTAATGAATGAATGAATGAAAGAACACAAATGAGGAACTCGAGGGCTTGTGAGTATCTACAAAATGGAAAATGTAATTCAAAATAGCTACGTTTCACAGGCCAACATTGAATAATTAAATGCATAATAACTATGTACACAAATGAGAATTTTAAAAATTGAAATTAGAACTACGTATACAAACAAAAATATTGAAATTATTTTTCAAACATAAAATCATCTAATTCTACAAATTGCGATCTACAGTATCCTATAACCACGCCAAAATGGATGCGCACCTTGTTTTGGTGTACCGTTTTTTCTTGCCCTTTGAAGAGCCCTTAGAGGAGCCCTTCCCTTTGTCTTTGTTGTTTTGCATGTTTTATTCGGCACCTTCACCTGAAAAATTTTACTGAAGAACTGAGATAGGTAAAGCGATGTGGCGGCCGGTACAACAAACAGGGCATAAAGTTTCATCAACATACCTCACATATGTACAATTTAATTAGTTCAGCCAACTAAAATTTTATTGCTTACGTAGTTATAAATAATATAAAATCTATCGTATATAAATGTAAAATCAATCTTCTATTGAACATTAATGTAGTATATTATTACGTGCAATCAACAAATGGATATGGATTTTCCATAAAACATTTTGTTCAGCGATGAAGCTCACTTTTGGTTGAACGAGTACGTTAAGAAACAGAAGAGTCGCATTCTAAGTGAAGATAATCAATCTAAAAGGCATTATCGAAAAACCATTGCATCGAAAGAAAGTCCACTGTTTGGTTGTTGCTACAGTCAACATTGACTGGACATGATTGTTAACTTTTTCGCATCTCAATTGGCTGGCAATAGTCATGCTGTCAAACAGTTCGACCAAGATGGAACGCCATATCATAACCACGTAATTCACGTAACGTCTTGTTAATTGGACACTGAGATCGTGCTATCTAACCCCCATTACATTGTTTTGCCTCACTTCACTTGCCTACGTTGATAAACCAGAGAAGATTGAACTTTCGCGAAATATGGCCCCAATTGCTGCGACATGTGTGTGAAAATCAGACAATCAGCTCGCGCCGTATATGTACATACACACTAGCCGGGGCAGCCAGAAGACCGATGAAATTCAAATATTCATAGCATAACGTTACCTTTCCACTAAAACCATTGATATAAAAAAATATTTCTTTTATTTTAATTTACACCTGTGAATTCTATGTACATGCTATAGAGTAAGTATTTCTATAACTTTTTTAAAATTTGGAACGTATTATTCTTTGAGTATGCGTACAGGTTTTAATCAAACCTGGAACAGTCTCAAAGAGGACTTCATTTTCAATGGTAATTACCTAAAATATTTGGCAAAGTAACGAACCTAAAAATGAACCAAACGCGTGTATGCTATTAATACGTAATAAAGAAACTCGCGAACTAATTCTGGAGCATGCGCGCTATAGAATATTGATCCGCTGATAACATGATACGCAATTATAGTTCGCTATCAGGGAATACAATATTTCATAATCGCTGTACATAAAATTCTTCAAGGGCAATTCCTACTTTAACCTGATATTCCTGTTTGCTATCCACAACCCGACCTCCCTCGGCTGATCAATTTTTCAAAAACACAACATTGTAATCATTTATAGGTTTATTATTGTGCAATTAAATCGAAACCTCTAACATCCAGAGCTCAGTTCTTGCTAAGTGGACTTGTATGGTGTTGTATGTAACACAACACAGGACCGCTTGAAATATACTCGTATATTTGGTTAAGCTCTGCTGAAAGTACTGGCAGTCCGTTGAGAGGTAGGCAATGAAGAGACAAAATCTTCTGCCTTTTCTCCTCTACCTCAAATGCCAAATCATGTAGGCTCCCTAACTAATAGCATAAATATGTTAAGTAAAAATACAATATTCTAGATCTTGCCAATGACGCATGTTCTCCAATAATCTAAATATTAAAGCTTTTTTTTTCAATTTAAACCTCCCAGGTGCATTACCTATGAATTATTTACAACTTATATGCATAATATATTCCAAGGATGTTGTTGATGACATTGAAGAAGGTGACATTCAGGTGCAACAAACAAACATTGAAGGGTAAAAAGTTAGGACAAAAAGGAATTAAATCTGCATGTATTCTCCTCCATTTCTGCTACTTGATATACAAGAAACACCTCTACCCAGCAAAGCGACAAGGAAAACTATATTTTGAAATATAAATATGTGGGCCAGCAAAATGGTAGATAATAACTAAACAGTACCTTCAAGTATTTATTTACACAGAATACCTGATATTTCTGCAACTTAACAAAAACACTAAATTCCTTCACAATATTACATCTATACTAATAAAAATAATAATCTATACTAAGCTGAAGAGTTTGTTTGATTGTTTGAACGCGCTAATCTCAGGAAATATTGGTGTGATTTGAAAAATTCTTTCAGTGTTAGATAGCTCATTTTTCGAGGAAGGCTATAGACTATATAAAATCACGTTAAGATGAATAGGAGAGGAGCAGCAATAAAAAATATTGTGACAACGGCAAAATCATATTTACGGCAACGGCATTTATATGGCAAAGAAATGTTTGCGGGGACCGCTCGTAATGGATATAATGGTACAAGCATTGTTTCATCGTTAAATATGTAAAGAAATCAAATCGGCACAACTGAACATTGCTAATGGTGTTCTGTGTGGTGTAATGGGAACTATGGGAAGGTGCTCTTTCAATATTCAGTGATTTCAAAAGAGTTTTTATGTATTATCTCAGTAGACACAAGCAGATGGTATATTACTATGAATGGTGGTATGTGATGACCTGATTGTATGTTGGTTACTGCTGTTTCTGAAGAAAGATAACATTTTCTTAAGATAACTGTTTGTTACGAGAACTGCTCAGAAGAAATATCCAATATGTTGCATGGATGCAGTAGAAATAAGTTTGAAAACTGAGCCATGGATAAGTGCCATCACTCCTGGGAACCACAAAGGAAAAGATAGTTTCAGTGTGATGGTCATCATACCAAAAACTTCAATGAAGAAATTCACTTATTTAAGCTTTTAAGCATGTAGGTACTTGTGCTTATTGCCCATTGCAGCAGATGAAAACTGTTATTTAATATAAGCGGAACTTTATATAAACAGAAGTGCATGTAAAAACTTAAAAGCTTACAACATGTTGGAGAGTCAACAAGAACTGGGTGTTTATTGGTACTTTCAATTAAGTACATGAACTCTAAGTAAGTGAACTCATAGAAGAAACGGTAGAAGTATGATAACACGGTTAAGTACTTAAAGTTTTCAGGCTGATATTTGTGATTTGCGTTAAGTGTACATGTAAGGTTTGTAAGGACAGGGATATTTGGCACTCGGTGCTTTCTGCCTACTCCGTTAGGGACCTGTAGTGATGGTTATGTATATATGTATGTATGTATGTATGCGTCAAGTGTATTAGAGCTGCTGAAACCACAATAAGACATCACAGTTGGTATCATCAGGTAACAATAGTTAAAACTTGAGCGAGGGCTTTCTGGTTGTTTAAAAGCTTCTATCGACAGAGGCAAAATGTACTCCTTTTTTATTTCGGTTATAGCAAACATGTATATTATAGTACTCTTGTACCCTGCAAGCCAACTACAACACGTAGGAACAAGAAATAACAAAATTTGAACATTGTTAGAGTAAAATGTGTCAGTTGGTAGCAGTTAGAAGTAGTAGCCAACAAATATATGGAATAGATTAATAATATTTATGACTGTAAAGTGAACAATATCTAGCAGAATAATACACCAATTATTGACCAAAGTCAAAAAATAAAATTCTGTCGAACAGATCAGTTCTTACTTTTTCAATCTCAAGTGCCCTCACAAAAGTAAGATGGACCAAGATGTATATATATATTAAGTCACTATGACTATATAAATCTGAAGTGAAATCCGCTGACGCTACTTACCAAGTGAATTCACCAGCTACGTTACATTAATTAGAGTAAGTATATTTACTTTTATACAAACACAACATAATCTATGACAGAAACAAAATAAATTAATATGGGACCAACACAAGCGTAAAGAGAAAATTGAAAACTTGATATTCGCTAATTCATATAAGCTCGCAAAAGACCTTGACGCTTGAGCTCGCTATCGATCGCCCGCAACAGTTGGTAAACAAAAGCGTTCACGCAAGCGCAATGCTTGTAATGAAAAAAAATCCTTACTTCATCATTCCATAATACTGGTTTAATTCAGCCAGTTCTAGAAATTCTTTTAGAGTCATTTCTGACTTCTGCGAGCTTGCGTGAGCTTCTAAAAAAAATAAAAAAAATAAGTTTAAGCACAACTAAAGCATAATACCCGAACAAAAGAAAATGTTGTGAAACTCACCCATGAAATAATATCACTCGCGTAAAAGCACCACCAATTTTAAAAATTACGTATAAAGATCACCAGAAAAAATAAGCAAACGCAAGTTTGCGACTCAACAACTCTTTACATTATGAGTGAAGGATCGACAACGGCTTATGGCATAAATCAATACAATACATAAGTCTCAGGGATTGACAAGTATAACACAGATACAGAGGAACTGACAAACATCGATGACAGAATCGAAATATCTGAACATCGATATAAATATGAAATACAAATTGTTGCATAAAATGCTTTTGAGCTGTTTTGATCGTTTATTATCTAAACGGTCACAGCAATAAAGAAAATATTTGGATATTTATTTTATCGATACACAATAATCTTTTATAACGTGTCAAAATTGGATCAGAACTCAATATTCTACTAGTAGAGCAAAGAAGTACATCATAATATTTAATTACTTTGCTAATTGTATAATAAAGAATTTAGATGTGATTATTTAAAACTTTTATATTAAAAACAATTGCCAGTCTATTGTCAATCATTGATACTTTAATCGAAATATAATCGTTTGAAATATAAATTATTGTTACGCTTTTTAATATAATTTAATGCTTTTCTGTATAGAAAAATGTAAACAGTTTTAATGCAAAAATAATTAACTATTATTAAAAAAAACAATCTAGAGGCTGAAAAAGTGGAAATTTCTTTTTTATTACACGATGTTACGAAGTGTAGACAGCATTTTTATTGTAAATTCCAAAATGATTTTCCTAAATCATTTAAATTAATGAATTTAAGTTAACCTCATACTATACAATATGTAAGGCAAAGTAACAATATGCCAATTATTTTCATTTGGAGCAAATGTTGTGAAATGAAAGTTAATTACTTTAGGCACAAATTTTTACTAGTCCTTGTAGAAAACAAAGTAATTTATGATTCATAAATATTACGTTATCTTATGTTTAGGGAGTAAGGCTTTTTTAGGTTATTCCACAATTTCTCGAGGCATGCCAGCGTACTTTTTTAGGGGTAGAGGCGCATCTGTGGTCGACCTGAGATAGGAATCTAATCTTATCTGGGGTTGATTACAAATGTCCATCCATGCTCGTCGGCTACGTTATTATGAAAAAAATATTATCGAGTAATAAAAAAATTTAATAGGAGCAAATTAGAGATATAAGAATAACTGACCACTTAATAAGACAGTTTGTTCGATTTGATACCAAGGTATTTCTAAACTTCGGTAATAAAAATATTCTCTTTAATGTTACATCACAAAAGTTCCAAAGGGAAATGGAAAAGATGTCGAATTTATCAAAGGAGTTTATATGTATATAAGAAGCGCAATAAATGTGGATATTGTCCCAATCCTTAATAGAAAACAGTATAAAAATAGAACGACCATTATTAAAGATAGATACATGTTTAGATAATCGTTTTGAAGAGTTCTTTCAGTAAATGTTAATAATGTTATGTTTAGCTTAATAATGGGCTAATACACTTCATCGTTATATGGCAACACCTGACAACTACTTAGCAAATATGGCGTAGGTTCTACAATATGCAGTGGAAGATAATTCGTTATACTTGTCAATTCTAAATTAAAATTTTAAAAAGACATGTACTTAGGATAAAATACAATACATCTATTATAGCGATAGAGACAAGTATTAAAGTGAAATGTGAATTTATACAATGTAGGTAATTTTTTTCTTTTAAAACAAAATTCTCATTTGATTGGTTTGCCATTTTCTGATTTGTTTTTAGTTAATGACCCATTGTTTATAGGTATATGGTTGCATTCTTTTTGAAATCATGCAATGATATTTAGACATTAATTCAGAGGTTTACAGTTATTACAGTTTTGTCAAGACACTACATTACAACTAATTATTGTGTACGTAGTTTACGTTAATGTTTTGGTAACTTTATAATACAAATAATGTAGTAATTTGGAAGTTAGGGTGATTACTATTTATATAGGATATTGTGTATCCATTCATTTTATTATGTTTTGTGAGATTGTATTATAAATCTAATAGTAAATTTTGTTTTTGTGTTTTTATTGTGAATAATAATGAACTGTTAAATGATCGACGCAACTTTTGAAGACTTCAAAATAATTCTATGAACAGCATCGAGGGGCAGTATCCTGGTGAGTATATAAACCTTTGCAGTTTCTCTTTAATGGCACATTATTTGTACAATTTTAATGTCTATTGAAAAGCCCTTCCTTTATTATATTTGACTTCTTTGTGGACTGTACTTTATTTATTGAATGGTGTTATGAATTCTTATATTGTATTATTTATTAATTAGGACACATTGCAGTATTCTTACTGCAGCACTGAACAATTCAACTTATCAGCATCTTTCTCAACATGTGTTAGTTATATAACTCTGTTTCATTAGCAATAATTATACTGGGGCCAAACTTTTCATAACTAATTGATGCTGCTTCGGTCTGCTATAACACTGCTGGTATAATTATGCTGCTGATATATGTTGGTATAATTACTTCATAGTAGCAACATTTAGCAACAGAGATAGTATTGTGATAATTTATTAAAGTTGTTGCATTATATGTGTATACTCACTTTTATACATAATCACATATGAAAATTATGGGTATATAGGTTAAGTATATTATTATTATAATTATATTTATGAGTGACATATTCATGAAAAAACAGATTTGAATAAAAATCTATTTGAAGGTAGTCTGCATGAACTTAAAATTAAATACTGTTCAATTGTACACAGATGATAAAAAACAACTGTGTTGACCACTAAGTCCTGTTTAATCTTATCATTGATGGGGTTCTCTTGGTTTTCCAATAAAGGTTTAACATAGTGTACTTAGCTTCAGAAATTCTGCAGTTGCTAGAACCAAGCAAGCAAGAAAATAGAATGGTTTGTAGGTAATCTAATTTTATTATAGATTCCTGTGCTGCTAATAAATGATATATGTTATAGTTTTTCTTGTACTTCACATATGACATTATCTATGTGTGGCCATACTTAAAATTTTCTTGTTTAAGTCATCAAGCTTAAAACCTCATTAAGCAAATTGGTGGTTTAAGAGAAAGGGTTAGTTGTATCTTTTTACACCGAATATTAAGATTTCTTGAGATAATTTTCAAAAGTATAACATGAAAAAAGATAACAGTTTTACATTAATAATTTAAAAAATAATGCCACAATTATGCTGTCGTTACAAACTAAGGGAACAATTAAATGGAAATGATGTGGAAAAACTTGGCTGTCAAGTCTCTCATAGCGACATAGTTCTTTTACAGGTTGAACATAAATGTAAACCATTCTATAAATTTGCTGTTCTTTCTTAAAATAATTAAGTAAAAATCTTAGGTGTGCCTGCAACTTATCGTGTATATGCCTGCCACATTATACCTAGGTGTTGCTAATTTGGTCAACATGCTATTTTTAATTCTGTTTTGGTAACTCCTAGTTGCATTTGTGAAAATGACTGATTTTCTAAGGTTTATTCACATGGCTGTTATTTAAGCATTATTGAAAGTATTTTGAAAGCGTGAAATATGTTGTAAAACTATACAATATTATTTTTGCAAAAAGTACTTTAGGATTTCACCCAATGATAATTTAATTTCGTGGGAAAACTCTTTAACGTGACATATAAGCGACGTCACGGCACAAGAAATATGTTTTTATTGATATGAGAAATTTATTTATTGATGAAAGTATTTAGCCATATAAATGTACACTTAATGATGGCTATCGCGATATGTGAAAATTAATTCGTAGTTGACTTTGCACATGTAGAAAACGTCTGAAACGTAGTGTAAAATTGTTACCATTATCTAGTTTTACATACATACATGACAATCACGCCAGTTCCCTAATGGGGCAGGCAGAATGCACTGAGTGCCAAATATCTCTGTCCTTACAAACCTTTCGTGCCTCAGTCTAGTTCTCACATCTGATTTGTTCTTCATGGTTATGTTTATGTATGAATTTGTTACGTTTTTGTAAACCTTATTTAGATTGTATTTCCTTATCACGTCCAAGTACGTTTTGAGTCATAATCGACGTCCGAACTTTTTGGCCGACCATTGTTTTATACTAATATTATTATGGAATCCTTCAGGATAGCAAGATCCGGATTATAAACAAAGACAATTGCTATAACAATTATATCATCTACCATATTATCTGAACACACGGCATTGTGCGAGCGAAGAATAATAGGTATAGTAAAAGGGCGATACACTGGTCAATAAACGGCATGATCTTCCCGTCATGCCATTTTTTTTTATTATACATAGAAAATTTATTATGCCATACGAAAGGGTTTTACCCTCAAAGAGCGTCAACAGTCGTATAAAAGTCGAATATTGAGAGTAGCAAAGAATGTAACTAAATACATATATATCAAAGCAATTAGAAAACGTTATGTATGTATGTCAGAAACTATGGTTGTAAGGTATTTAACAAAAACTTGGTATTCAATTAGATCTCATTTCTTTTTCTAGCGAAACCGTTATCCTGTTACTTATCTTGCAAACTTTATGTAACGAACTTGACTTTCTTTCACCATTCTTTTTCTGGTGGGATGCATATTTTCACTCTTAACTTTAATGAAATCGTTCTGTTAATTAAGACTACGTCTCAATAAAATGAAAACTGCAAAGAACTTCGAACTTTGTCCTGACGAAATACGTCGTAGGTTAATTGAAACGAAGTCACATTATAAATAACAGTGAGCCTTTCAAATAAATGTATTTATGTATAATTATGGTCTTATCATACACAAACGAAATCTTAGCACTTTTGTACCAAATAAACATAACCTTCATTTATTATGTAAATACACGCCGGCGTCTCCAACACTTATTTTATTTCTTCAGTATCGAACATGATATCAAGACAGTGTGTAATTTTAGACCAGTTTGTATATTGCTTTAGTTTTCCAATTTGTACATAGGTCTCATATCATGTAAATAAGCAGAGCCAATCAATAAAGCCTTCGCTGTAGAGTAGGTGTATTAATTGCCAGCAATTAATCAAACAAAGCTGTGCAATTGGGTCAGGAATATTCATTAAAATGTGTCAGATGGAAGTGGTTTTCAGCACATGCCAGAACGTAGAACTCACGCTATTGACGGTATGATACAAAAAAAAAGTATTCATTAATTACTAACTCACTTTTATTATACCAAGAAAAGCTTACTAAGAACTATTCTTATGGTAATTGGAAAGGAGATCTTTAAAAAAATATTCCCACTTTTTGAAAGCCTTGCATCGGTCGTGTTGCAGAAGTTGTAAAGTAACCTTAATGATCATAAATAACGAATTATGATACTTAATCATCAATCAATTATTAGAATTAATTTTGTCTCAAAAACATAACTGTTCAATGCGGCATTATCTTTTTAAAGTTACCACGAGGGCTTCGCGTGTTCGTACACAATACTTGCATTGCTTATTAACATTGACAGAATTATGAAAATAGTATGTGAAGTGTTATTATTACAACACTAGCTGTCCCCCGCAAACGTTGCTTTGCCACATAAATGATTTTGCCGTTGTCGCAATATTTTGTATTGCTGCTTCTCTCCTGTTCATCTTAACGTGATGTTATATAGCCTATAGCCTTCCTTGATAAATGAGCTATCTAACACTGAAAGAATTTTTCAAATCGGACCAATAATTATATTTCCTGATATTAGCGCGTTCAAACAATCAAAAACTCTTCAGCTTTATATGATTAGTATAGATATATTGATTATCGTATAGTGACTTCTATAAGTAACGTAAGAATCAGTTCCAAAATGGCAAGAAAGGCAGAATCAATTGGTCTGTGTAATTAAATTTTTCCAATATTTGTGTATGAAAAGTTACATACATTGTAGTTTTGGTTCCAATTTTATTTGACGTAGAGTTAATGCGGTCGGAAATCCCAGAGTAGATTTCAACTGCAAAAATCTAGAGTTTAGTTGTAATTATATTTAAAAGACCTGACTGAATGAGCTGAGCTCGTGTTGACACAGTTTGGCTCTAAATGCAGACACTTGAAAACGATTGACTTTAAAAAAACATTTTTATTTAAGAGATTTTTTGCATATTTTATGTTGTTCACGCATTATTCTTTGTTCGAATTTGTTTTTACAAAGGTTTCATACGTTTCCAACGTTTAAAATTTGATCTCAAAAGACATTATCGGTGGTCTTAAAAGTCCGCCGTCATGCGATCATCGCACGGTAAGTTTAAAAGCTATCTCTAATAACAATTCCCGAAATCCGGTAATAAAAGACGTCACGTCTGTACGAAGGGTGCATAAGCAAAATAGCCTTGTCAAGACTACATAGTTATTTCTATCGTGTTCAAAGAGCAATTGAACATTCCCTGTACTACCTAAATAATAAACTTCGTATAGGAGGTAACAAATAATACCGAAAAGATATAAGCGTGGTCTATAAAAAATATTGTTTATCATCGTGGTTGACCTTTTTATTATCGTATCTGATAACGGAAGAGTGATCATTTAACTTACATATATGTATTATATGTATGTACATGAATTCGAGCTAAGTCAACAGACATTTAAAAAATACTCTATATTTTGTCATAATCTGTGATTTTATTACGATATAATATTTTCGAAAACGTTAAAAGGGACCAATTTCTTTGATAACTATAGTACCTACGGCTAAAATATTTATATATCTTATTCATATTATAATGATGTAAATCTTCCAATAGACAAGCCATGCTTAGTTCCCAGGTGATCCAAATTATTTCTCCCGCATTCTTCTACCCTCTAATTTTTCCATCAACTATACTTTAAACGGAATAAATAATTCATTGCATCCGCCGCTATACAAATCCACACATGTTATATTTGTTATTTGTTACACTATTAAGAAATATTCACTTTTTAAATCCAAGGGAATCCAATATTGATACTTTCAATAGCTCATCCTTTACTCCTAAGATGTTGTCTAGATAAGTTTAAATGTGCTTAAATGACATTGAGAAACAATTTTTTATGCTTACTGCTACGTCTATCGCTCGCTATTATCGTAAAAATATTTACTGGGTTACTTTTAATTATCTCGATACATACAATACGTGTTGGATTCCGTTTCTTCCGTCTTAATACCGCTTATCCTACTCGCATCTTGGAAATGTATGTTTTTCTGGGATCTCTGTTTAAGTACACCAAGACCTTCATTGTTATGAGGTAAATTGATATCGTTTAGTGTGGAGTACGTCAACTTTACATTATTTCATTGCTGCATTGTTATTAAGGAAAACGCTGAAACAGTTGTGCGCACCCAGTTCCAATGTAGTTTCATTCCTATAGTCGTCACATTACAATGTTGCTATTATGTAGATTCGAAGACATCTTAAAATAATTTATGCTCGATGTCAAGTTGTTTAAACGAGTGCAATTAATTACATTTTGATAACTGGTATAATTTTATATGGCCGGTTGTTACATACCGAACATCTGCCAACCGATTGTCATTGTCGTGCATTGTCTTGGAATTATTAAGTAGATTACACTCAACAGTAAACATAACAGTTGACGTACGGCTATTTGTGGATCCGATCACATGCTGAAAGCTATTATAGGTGATCACGCTCTTTGTATAATTATGTTCGAATTTGATATTTATACCTTCCGTGTTCCTGTAAGTTAGTTGAATGTAGTAAAAACGTAAAGATGGAAGTATGCCAAACAGTAAGCATTACGGTAGGTACTAACATCATAACGTTAAACGCTTTTATTATTCCGACTGATATCTTCTTTGAACATTTACTATCATCTGCGTAATCGCTAATCTACCAACGTGAAGTGTATGTGGTTATAAAAACGTTATTAACGCCCTTTTATTATAACTTACACTTTATGACTGCTCTAACATATCACTCTATCAAAAAAATAATGTGAACCGATAATATCTAATTGGTACGTTTATGAAGATGAAGTGTATCCTATTTTCGAATTTATAATACTTCTCTAATGTTACATAAGCATTTGCCCTAGATTGAATGAATCTAGAGATTCTTCAGGTTACGGACCGCCTTTTATGAACACTTGAAAAGCTAACAAGAGTGAGCCCTGTCACAAATCGTAACTCTGTCATGTGCAGTTATATTAATATACTAATCGTTAAGCGACGAAATTTATTTGGCAACTCGTTGTTAAGAAAAAATTTCAAGAGACAAAATTTGTCAACAATTCCATTCTTGCACAAGTAGACTATGAAAGTTAATTTTAAATCTAAAATAAAAAAATACGTATGATGTATGCTAACTATAACTACCACATGCTTTTGTATAATCTTTAATTAAAGTCGAATAAAGCGAAGTACTCGTATTACGTACTTGGTTACTCCCAGAGCTCATTTAATCTCAAGAGGAAGTACACCGATCCAGATTTCTCGTTATTTACAAAATTCAACGGATCTTCACTTATTACGCGTTTCGATTTGATCGCCTTCTGATACCATTGAAAATTGATATTTCTTGAAATTACAAAAGATTCACAGAATAGACGAAAAACTAGTAGCAAAATGTAAGTAATCGAATGATTGAATAAAGCGTTCTTTCGCCTTGTTAAGCTTACCGTTTGCTCCCATTTATTCCGATATCGAAACCACCCTCCGTCAGCCGTCAGAATACGTAGAAGCGGAAAATTACTTTATTGCGGGTTTGCAAGACCTGATTTCGTAGACAGGATAAAGTCAGTCACGCGACACCTCGGAAAACAAAGTGAGCGCATGAGCGCTCTAATGCAGTTCCCCTCCGTATCCAGACTTACGTAAATCGTTTAATTTCTACTACACTGTTTATTTTTCTAAAAACTGCATAATAATACCCTTACCGCGCGTTTGTTAGCGAGCAGGAATAAAAGAAATCGTGGCCATTTCAAGAAAAGTGCTGGTTTTTTCTAAGCGCTCAGAAAACGTGGATGATTAATCAAAATCTAATTTGAGGTAGTCATATATGTACGATATTATAATACGTACCTACATCGTTTGCCTGAAAATTCGCATTAGGAATAATTAGAACGTAATAGTCTGTCCTATTTTTTTCTAATTATACTCTCGAGTGGTTGCGTGTTTTTAACGCGTTTAACCTTTTTTGTAATTTTCGTGATAAAAGTGTAGCCCCATTTGATTCGAGGCGAGTGGTTTGTTGCATTTTGAAGCAAATATATGTAGTTGCCAATTGTGTGAAATTGCAGATATAAAGTTGATCTAAGTACTGCATTTATATCCTATAATATAGTAATAAAATGGTGAAGTAACAAACGCGATGTAATAAAGATGTACTAGACCTGTACAAACTGTTGTACGTTATTATAAGAACTGAGGTACAATAGTCGCTCAAATAGAATATCTAGTCTTTTTTATATTTGTTACACGTGCGTGTGCAGTGATCAGAATACTGTCTTTAGATGTGATGAGTCGATGTAAATTATTTTAAGGCTCGAGCAAACCCTAAAAATAAACGCGACTGTGATGTCATGAAACAAGTGGTATTATAACGTACTGTTCCACACGCGCCACAGTATGACATCAGTTTCGCCGGCCGCACTCATATGTTCCGAGTCTGAATTATAGTTGCTCTCACGATTTGTTGTGATTCACTTCATCTTTCTAGAAATAAATATTTTCCCGAGTAACTATGTATGTCTCTTTTTTAAAATCGAAAAATGTCAGTTGCAGTCATTGAGACGTTTCCGATCGTTTTTATACAGTCATTGTAAGGAATGAAGTAATTTTATTTTTTTATTTTTTTTGCTATTAATTAATATATCTCTCTAAACACGCTGTTTGTAACACAAAGCCCTAATGGTCTTATTAATGTTGAAATGATTTATGTCTCTACATGGGTTATTTTCATTTTAAAGTTAAATACGTATATTTCAAACGAACATGTGCTATAATTACGTTCTAGCTACGCTTATGAAGCTCTTTACGAGTCCTATATGGAGTTTCTAATCATGGCTCCGTTTTCATGGACCTTATAAAATCCGCTTAATGCGCCACTCGGTAGTATTAATAATGACAAAGTACGGATAATTTTACAAAGGCAAAACTGCATTCAACGGAAACTTAGCCAACCTTAACTGACCTTAAAGCGTCATGGTTGAAGTTTCAAGGAAACCATTAAATATTGTTATGAGTGGTCATGCCATAAATAATTATATTGGGTCTTTGTTGTTCGCGGCCTTAAAAATATACTATACCTACATATAAAAAATCAATTCCTCAAATGAAAGTTGGTTTTCACATATTTCGTGCCTTTTAAATAATGATCGCCCTGAGCGTAAGCGTATTTCAAAATTGCCACTCTAAATTTCTAACCCGATTCGTTTGTATAACAACGGTGTGTCTCAAAACTCGTTGCGAATTAAATATTGATCATTTCCAGAACAGTTAACGCTAGTGACTAGCGATAGCTGTTCTCGCGTGTCTAGTCTGGATTTGGGCCAGCACGTTTAGACGCCGGGAGTTACTGTGACGCGTTCGTGACGCCGCATATTTTTAACGTAACAACGCAGACACACTCACTGGTGCCAAATGTAAAGTTCACTAATGGTACGTTCAGACTACGACACAAATTCTGACATAAATGTCAGACATTAATGTCTGTGCTATTTACACTTATAC
>DWQT01000219.1:0-26417 GCA_018244895.1 Myscelus amystis hages | reverse complement strand
CTGGGTGGGAATCGAACCCACGACCTCCGGTTTCACAGTCAGGGTCTCTAACCGCTCGACCACGAGGCCAGTCGAAACCCAACAATTGAACTATCGGGAGACCCAAAACTGAATGGATCTCCTAATAAAGAGTATGTTAATTACAACTGTTAATTGCTAGCTATATACGATCGAGGCGGTATCGTCAAATGCATTCTCGATAGAATAAGATGACATGTTAACCTCTACATTTCTTGGTCTACAAACGTAATTAATTACATTTATCTAATTACGTTACATTACATTACGTGCTATCGTTTCGTTCAAGCGTTTTTAAGAATTTAGATACACTGTATTATGTAAACAGTTGCATTAATGCTTTTTAGGAACACAAAAGTGTAATAGTTAAAACCTTTTAAGTGACATTTGAAAAAATTTTGTTAACCCCTTTTCCCTAGTCGCCACTTACTCCTACGTGAATATTTGTATTCAAAGCAGTTTTCTTTAAATTAAAATCTCCTATATTATATCTTAAGTAAATCAAACGTTTTATACACTTAAAGCTTTAGGTTTTAAGTTTGGAACGACAAAATCGTCTTCTTTTCATTGTTATTTTATGTTTTGTTTAAGGCTTTTTAGTTTTTTGCAACCCTTTTTACTGACCCACTGCAGCACCGGGCCCTTTCACAGTGAGATGGTTTTAAGCCACCTCGCTGGCCAAATGCGGGTTGGTAGACTTCACACAACACAGAAAATATTATATTCATTTCTAGAACACGCAGTTATTCTTACGATATTTTCCTTCGCCGTTATCGAATGATATTTATAAGTTATAAAACGGACGCAACAAGTCTGATATACGTGCCGGGATTGAACCTAAAGCCGCAGAATGGAATGCTTAATTTCCGCTAAGCTATCGCTGATTTTTATCCAACTCAAATTATAATTACAACATAACCATCAGTAACTTGTGTTGGCAGCCTCGTTGCCGTGTTAATCGATCATCAATTACAATTTAATACGAACCAGTCTACGAATGCAAATCACGTGAAGATTACCCACTGGTGTTAGCTAAAGGGGATCTAAGGTCGCGTCTGTGGCCGTGATACATTAGATTTCACCCAATTAGCTGGTTGTAACGCTGATTTATTACGACCTTACGCTTCCCACACGAGTAATGATAAACGCAACTTATCGTCTGTGGTTGATTTTCAATTAGATGTGGTGCAGTGATATTAATCAGCTCAAGTTTACCTTTTAGCTGACCTGCTTAGAACCCCGACTGCTGAACTGAATGTCGATTTGATTTCCATTCGGAACAAACAAATGTGCTCATCACACATACTCAGAACAAATATTTGTGCTCATCACACATACTCAGAACAAATATTTGTGCTCATCACACATACTCAGAACAAACATTTGTGTTGTATTTGGTTGTTATAAAAATATTTGTATAATTTATATATGCTGGTGTCTGGTCACTTTAGCACAGGGTCTGTCTGTTTTGTCCAACTTGTCACGTAAACTTTGGTACTGGCGGGAATCGAACCGACGACCTCACGTTCTACAAAAATCACACATCGTAATCACAACCAACGCATTAAGAGGATGAACAACATAAAACCTTTTAATGTACCGCCAATTACCCATCACGTGCTGCTCCCAATAATTATGCAATCGTAGCAAATAGCTACATTCGAGTTCCTTCGTTGACCGCGCAATGTTGCAACGGACCATCCCACGTCTGCCGCGGTGCAACTAAGTCGAATAGTTTAACGTAAAGTTTGATTGCACTGAGCTTTTTCATTTCTACTTTAATTTTTTTTATAAGCGTACTCAATTTCCCCATATCTGTGACAACGAAATACATAGATAGGGTTTATAATTAACTAGCTTTTGCCCGCGGCTTCGCGCGCGTAAAATCATTGATATATTACTATATTTAATAATGGGTGTTATTATATACTAGCTTCGCGCGCGTTGAAATCGGAGTCTTACCCTATATCGTGAAAATTTCCTGCAATAAATGGCATATTTACATTCATATACTACTCGTAAATTGCTACTTATTGCCATCATGAAATTCTGAATTGCAACGCGTGCGAAGCCGCGTGCAAAACCTAGTTATACAGGTAAACCTTCCTCTTGAATCACTCTATCTATTAAAAAAAACCGCATCAATATCCGTTGCGTAGTTTTAAAGATCTACGTATACATAGGGACAGGAAGCGATAGCAACTTTGTTTTATACTATGTAAAGAGGTAATTGATTTTCTAAAAGAACTCAAACCTGACTCAGTGTGTATCTACATCAATCCACCGTTTGACCTCCGGCCGAATCAATATAATTATAATAATGTAACGTCTGCATAGATAGATCTATCGATCTGATTTTGATTGCTTTTTTCCCCGTCTACTATTTTCAAAACGCAGCCGCGTCATTGCATAAACCTGGTATCAAACCACGAATTGTTTCAACACCGATACTTACCTGCCTTCTTTTGACGTAAATAATGATGGTTTCGCATCTTATCAAAGCGGTGTATTTAATTATTGACACGATTTGAACCAATAGACAAACATTTCTAACGTAAAACATTAAGCTATCACTGCTTGGCACTGTGTGGCATAATATGGTCCAATTACGGTTACTTCTTCTTTACATAGTATAAAACAAAGTCGCTTTCGCTTCTTGTCCGTATGTATGCATAGATCTTTTAAACTACGCAAAGGATTTTGATGCGGTTTTCTTTAACAGATAGAGTGATTCAAGAGGAAGGTTTACATGCATAACTAGCTTTTGTCCGCGACTCACACGCGTCGCAATTCAAAATTTCTTAAGGGCAATAAGTGATAATGTAGAATATGAATTGAGATATTCCAAAGATTACAGGAATTTTTCACGATATAGATAAAGCGGAATTGTTCTACTCCGATTTTAACGCGCGCAAAGCCGCGGGCAAAAGCTAGTAAATGATAAATGCGTAATCATTTTAGTGACCGTAAACTAAGGTATAAGGAATTTATTAAGTACTAAGCGTCATAAAATCAGTCATTAGTAGGTAGTGTCTTATTTTGAAATAGAAAATGCACATAACTTGACTTCACTATTTTAATGGGATCCAGTGCGTAACTTATATTATTAATGAGTGTTTAAAGCAAGATAGGATTTATACGCACATCATAAAATCCGGCGGCACCACCGCCACACCTATTTCTGCCTTATCACAGCAGTGTCAAGCGCTGCTGTGTTCTGGTTTGAAGGGTGCGGTAAGGGAGACATACTTTTTCGAGGCATTCCAACTTAGTCCTCAGGGGTAGACGCGCATCTGTCGTCGACCCGAGATAGGAATCGAATCTTATCTGGGGTCGATTACAAATGTCCATGGGCGGTAGTAGCCACTTACCATCGGGTGGACTGCATGCTCGTCTTCTACTTCCATATTAAAGAAAAAAAACTTGGTATTCACACTACATTATACTTGTATTTTACTGTAATTTAGTGTCTGCCTACCCCTGCAGGACATAGGGGCAATTGTATGTATGTAAAAAAGCAGCGATTGCCTAGTGGTTTTAAATTCAGCTTCTCACCTAGCACACACCTTTGTATTGTTACATGCACTATATAACTAAAATCTAAATATCACACGCTATAATGGTGAAGGAAAACATTGTTAAGACACTTGCACACCTTAGAGATGTTATAAAGTGTATAATATTTTCTGAGGTGTGTGATAGACTATGGCCTAAATCCTTCTAACTATGAGAGGAGACCCGGTCCTGCAGTTGACCACTAAAAGGGTGAAAAAAAATCACATTGCATTGTCTAATTTGCTTTAGTTAACATGAAAATAACAGCGCCTACCGCGCGCTCTCACCTTCACCCAGGGCTATCTGGTAGAGAATGCCTCGGGCATTGAGTTTTTGCCCTTGTAAAAAAATATAAAATAAGTAAATAAAATGTTTCCCTTATTTTTTGTAGACGATTATGAACGAGATTATACCGTTCATTATATCGGGAGTGCACGTCATCCAAAGAGATCAGCCACTGAGCGCTCTCAACACGTTCATCGAAGCGCTCGCGCGGTGTAATCCTCCCGTCTCTATCAAACCGTACGTAAATTGACATCGACAATGTATTGTAATCATTAAGAAGTTACAGTAACATTTTTAATTTATAATTTATTTTCCCATGTTCCAATGTAACAGGCCAATGATGAAGTATTTGGGCAAAACCCACAACTTGTGGCATCGGATGACGCTCAACTTGGAACAAATGGCGATAGATCAGGCGAATGGACGTAATAATCGCGAAGCTCTCGAGATATATGACTATGATGTTGAGAATATATTACCTACGGTACTTAATTTTTTTTATTTTAATTTAATGGCATGAGTCAGAGTAAACAAGTTCAGGGGGTTTAATACTTCCTTTTTCTTTAGTTAACTTAGATATACGTTAAGAGATGGCGTAAAAGCGCCTTTATTTGTATAACAGAGCTGTTTATATGATTATATTACATATATATTGCAGGAGATCTTAGACTCTCTAAGCGACATGTACGAGTTGCTTCAAGAGGAGGACATGTGGTCTGGTTTGTGGCAAAAACATGCACGTTTTCGCGAAACCAACGTCGCCATCGCATACGAACAGCAAGGATTTTTCGAACAAGCTCAGGTCAGTTTAGTTGCATTTATTATGGTTTTATAACACTGGTTGACAACATCAGTAAATTAATTGGTCCTGTAACGTAATAAATACTTGTGTCAAATGTTACTTAGTACTTGGAATTTTTTAGGGCGCATATGACGTAGCAATGGCAAGAATGAGGCAAGAATACAACGCCAACCCGAACGGGTACGACATGCACAAAGAAGTTGCGGTGTGGAACACTCATTGGATCAAGTGCGCCAAGGAATTGAATCAATGGGATTCTCTGCTAGACATAGGTCTCGCCAGAGCCGCTCGCGATCCCTTTTTGATTCTGGAGAGTTCCTGGAGGAACCCTAACTGGCCCACTATGAAGGACGCTCTAGCTGACGTCGAATATAATTCACCAAAAGAACTAGGTAATTTTTTGTTACGCGTCATCAGATGGAATATTAACGAATGAATTGCATCGGTTTGTTAAAGCGCTAAGAAATTGGCCAATTATAAAAGTAAAACGTAACCGTGTACTAGGGCCCCAATGAAAAATGAAAGCGCGGTTTCAGTAAGTAGATCAATAAACGTAATCAGTTCGTTATTGACGTCTATGTTGTCAGCGTGGCTGGTGAACCTGTACCGCGGCTACCTGTGCATCTGCGCGGGCGGCGAGCAGCAGCTGAGCGCCGTGGACCGGCACGCGGAGGCGGCGGCGTCGCAGTGCCTGCGCGAGTGGCGCCGCCTGCCGCGCCTCGTGTCGCACGCGCACCTGCCGCTGCTGCGCGCCGCCCAGCAGCTCATGGAGCTCAGCGAGGCCGCGCAGATACACACCGTGAGACCACACTTACGCGACCTCTCCATCTGCACGCTGCGTGCTTAGACACTGTCCATCTTAATTGAAAACGATACCATTACATTAGATGTATATTTTAGGTCAACTCGCACATACTCAATATGTAAAATCCTTAATTATACGTTACTATGTTTATCCACCGATTGCAAAACACCTTATTTGCGTCATAATTTTGCGTAAAAAAGTTTCGCACTGGCTTCTAATATTTTATCATTTACAAGACAAAACTGAAAATGTTTAAAGTTTACAATTTTACTTACATATTTGATAGAGTATTATCGTTCGTTACGTATAGGGGCTCGTGCACAACCGTCAGACGTCGTTGCACGACATGAAAGCTATAGTGAAGACGTGGCGCAACCGCCTGCCCGTGGTCGCGGACCCGCTGTCGCACTGGGGCGCCATCTTCACGTGGCGCCAACACCACTACCAGTTCATCGCCTCGCACTACGACTCGCAGCCCGACCACGCCTCCAACCACAGCATGCTGGGCGTGCACGCCAGCGCGCAGGTACTCCGCCGCTACTCGCCCTAATAGATCACCGGCCGCAGCTCTCGTTTACTCCATCCAATGGCGTTCTGTATGCGATGCGCGGTCTATTTCAATATCAAAGTTAATACCAAACACGTTTTCCATCGGCTTCGTATTAATACAATTTTACATAAACCAACTTTTTATTTCCAGGCAATCATTCATTTCGCGAAGATAGCGAGAAAACACAATTTATCCGGCGTTTGTCTCGATTCGTTACATCGAATTTACACGATACCGAGCGTGCCCATAGTAGACTGCTTCCAAAAAATTCGACAGCAAGTGAAATGTCACATCCAGATGTCCTGGACAGAGGGGAAGGACGAATTGCAGGAAGGTCTAGATATGATAGAGTCGACTAACTTCAAATACTTCACGAAGGAGATGACGGCCGAGTTCTACGCTTTTAAAGGATTACTTCTCGCCCAATTGGGTCGCTCGGAGGACGCCAACAAGGCGTTCGCCGCGGCCGTGCAGCTGCACGACACGCTGGTGAAGGCGTGGGCGCTGTGGGGCGACTACCTCGAGCAGATCTTCATCCGGGACCCGCGCCAGGTGGCCGTGGGCGTGTCCGCCATCACGTGCTTCCTGCACGCCTGCCGCCATCAGAACGAGTCTAAGTCCAGGAAACACTGTGCCAAGGTACTCGACGTCCTGAAACTCTTCTACATTTAGTTTTCATCTGATTTTCTTAAAATATGATTAATTAATTTTGCAATTGTTTTCGGCTCGGTTAAATATCGCTCCTTAATTGGCTCCTTATCAGCGCAATTGTCGTTGCAGGTCGAATAATACTCGTGTTGCATTACATCACATTTTAGTTAAATGTTGTGTATTCCAATTACTTTATTATATAGGTACTATGGATGCTGAGTTTCGACGACGACAAGAATAGCCTAGCGGAGGCGCTGGACAAGTACTCGGTGGGCGTGCCGCCCGTGCAGTGGCTGCCGTGGATCCCGCAGCTGCTGGCGTGCCTCGTGCAGTACGACGGCAACGTCGTGCTCAACCTGCTCAGCCACGTGAGTCCTCCTACACTGTACCCTTTGACATTATCCCGGCATCTCTCTAAACGGTAAGGACAAAGATATTCGGCACTCGGTGCTTTCAGCCTACGTCGTTAGGGAGCTGGCTTGACTTGACCTTGCTATGTTTATGTATGTATGTACGTATCTCTTAATATGTAGGAAAGATTTGAACCTTTTTTAAATATCTGATTTAATATATAAGTAAGAAACATCGTAATAAAGGGTGAAATTTTGTTAACAGGTGGGAAGGTTGTATCCACAAGCGGTATACTTCCCCATCCGCACGCTGTATCTCACCCTGAAGATCGAGCAGCGCGAGCGCCACAAGAGCGCAGAGAATGTACCTCAAACCAGCTCAACTACAGTTTGTATATTGTTTATTAAAATTATTACTGTATCTATAATTATCTGCAATGGAACATCATGTAAAACAATTTGTTAACATGATAGTTTCTTGAAATGAAATGCACATCATTTCATATAGGAGAATAGTGAATCATTATTATTATTATTATTATTAGATTATGAATGCTTTTTTGTATATGTGGATGTGACATTATTTACGTGTAGCAAGCGAGCACGACTAAGGGCGGCGAGGCGGGGGGCAGCGCGGCGGCGGGCGCGGCCGACGCGGGGCCCATCAAGGCCACGCTGCCCATGTGGCGCTGCTCCAAGATCATGCAGCTGCAGCGCGAGATACACCCCACGGTGCTGTCCTCGCTCGAGGGCATCGTCGACCAGGTCAGCCAACGTGATTCAAATTTTGTTTTTGAATCCTGATTAACGTTTTACCGACAATTCATAATAGCTACTTGTTTACGCTTAATGAAATGTTGTATTATATTAATTATCTTCCATTATTGAATGTACAGGTTGAGTTTGTATCCATAGGTAGGTGTTTAATATTATGTATATAACAAAATAAACAATAATAAAGTGTTACGTTTACAGCTATAACGTTTTATATAATATTAGTACATTATCTAATATATGTTAGCACACTATTTAATATACAAACGATACGTCCCATATTTTAAGTTTTTTTTTCATGTTATCTACCTATGTACGAACTAGTGTTAGTAGGTTAATATCGATCCTAAAAGGAGTTAGAAAGTTTGAGCCAAATAGTTGAAGCGTGGGCTAAACGGTGCGTCGGTGGGTCAGATGGTGTGGTTCCGCGAGAACTGGTACGAGGAGGTGCTGCGGCAGCTGCGCGCGGGGCTGGCCAAGTGCCACGTGGTGGCCTTCCACCACCGCGCCGCCGTGGCCGACGCCACCGTCACGCCGCACACGCTCAACTTCATCAAGAAAGTCGTCTCCACCTTCGGCATCGGCATCGGGATAAGTGAGTTGCTCAACGCACCGCACTACCTTGGTTAACACGCCGACATACATTCATGTTGATGTTGTGTTTTTGTCTATCTATGGATTATGTTTGTCGCTCGCTTTGTTTCACTGTCGTGGGCCGTGCGTAGGTGTTATGGCGATGTTTTTTTATTTCGTTTCTGTGCTCGCGGCGCCCCGCGCCGCCCGCTACGGCTAATGCTGCACGCGTCACGGCTAAGAGTTACCGAACGTGACGTTTATAGTAAACTGTTTTTTTTCCTATAACAGTGTAAATCTACACTATATTTATGTAACTTAATTGTTTCAATGATCACATTAGGTTGACTATAACCGTTTGCCATAATATTTATGAAGAATGTATTCAAGTTTATTATTTAAAACCAATATTTATATAAATTTATCTTACGTACAAAAACATATATATCAAAACCATTAAAACATACACCCCTTAAATGTAGTTATCTGACACTAAATAACATCGCTTATTCCATACATACATATGTAAATCAATTAATTATTTATAACCAAACAGCTACATTGTAATACATTTAATATTCATAAAGTTACTAAAACATTTTGTTTAGAATTCATCCACAAAACCATAACCACTGTACACATTTTTAGTTGTTGTTTTATTAATTTTGGGAAGCTGCATTTACAATTTCTAAGAAAAGTGGCCTTCTAATGTAATAAATTTGATTGTGTATATAATATACAATTCAATATCTGATATCGATGATCTTACCACAACTAATGTTTTAAGGATAATATTCAACTTTATATTTTTTATGTTTTTATGAGTCTTCAAATCGTTTTAGTTTCATTTTAGTATCAACTCCCACGCGAATAGTATATATACATGTTTAGGCCACGTTTACGGCTACAATGTACTCAACTTCTACCTTTATTTCATTTATTATATAGTATTATTTCACACCTATGGGATACCAATTATGCATGTATGTATATTATATAGAAGTAGAATTATGTACTTTAATGTTCTGTGCCCTGTGACCTTTTATACATATCTTTCTTATCGTACTCTTTAATTACCTGTGCAGTCGCATAACTTCTGATTGAGTGAGCCGATTATTGGAGAGCCACGTATAACGTATTCATATGTATGTGCTATTTGAACGAACAGAGTAACAATTATTCTTATAAAAGAACTCAGCATAGGATATAAACTGATGTCCTAAATATATTTTCATTGAATAGTTACAGAAATAATTAAATTTATTTATATAATAAGTACCCATTATATTTAATAAACTCAATCATATAGTATGCAGTACGTATAATTCGTTACCGTTCACGAATCATTATATTCTTTAATTTTGCTTTTGAAATGCGAATTTCTTTTATGCGTATTATTTTCCTATTTTTCTTATTAGATTTTTTTCGATGTTGTGCCGCATGATACAGGTAGGTTTTTCATTATAAATTGATTTTAATAATATAACTATAATAATTACTAATAATATTGAATCTATTAATTAAACGTGATAAAAAGAGGTGCGAAGAACACCCAATAAATAACATTGAGTTGTTATTAAATTCAGTTAATAGTAAGAAAGGTCGTTCATTCCATAGGCGAACAGTATAAAGCGATTTTGATCATTAGCTGACTAATTTGATACACGGCTGTCATTCGAATTTGTTTATCAGATGCCAAGTGCGAGGCCAATGCAGCCATCCGACGGTCGTTGCGAGCGTCGTCTGGGCGATTTAGTTTAATTTTGTCAATCGAAATAGTATCATATATTGCAACCGTTCCCGATGCGTCCGAATCCTATATTCGAAGTGATCGCGCGGCCCGATGTGCCCTCCGCCGCGCTCGCCCGATGCGAGTCGGTGGAGGCACGGGTTAGTGGTCTCATTTCCAAACGGCCGAACAATGTTTTCAAATAAGATTTAACGATTCCTGTCCAACGGCTACGATTTCTCAATGAAACAGCAACGTTCGAGGATTCACCTCGTACGTCACATTATGTCATCGTCATAGAGGCTTCCGGTGCGCCTTCGTGTGTTAAAGTATTACAACTGGATTGGCTTTGTGCAGCTTCGGAGAGTCTCGCCCGGCGCGCGCATGCCACCATACAGGACCCCGTGTTCCAAAAGATGAAAGCACAGTTTACTGCCGACTTCGACTTCACGCAGCCCAACGCGATGAAGCTGCAGAATCTCATACAAAAGTTGCGGAAGTGGGTCAAGATACTGGAGGCAAAGACTAAGGTTTTACCCAAGTGAGTAGTTATTTTAGTAACTAAAAGATATAAGTAATGCATTGAAACGAAACTCTTCACTATTCTCTGACATTATGCTATGGTACTTTTCAGGTCGTTCCTCATAGAGGAGAAATGTAGGTTCCTATCGAACTTCAGCTTAAAAACCGCCGAGGTGGAGTTGCCGGGCGAGTTCCTGCTGCCGAAGCACACGCACTACCACGTGAGGATCGCGCGGTTCATGCCGCGGGTGGAGATCGTGCAGAAACACAACACGTCGGCGCGCCGCCTCTACATCCGCGGCCACAACGGCAAGATATACCCGTACCTCGTGGTCAACGACTCCGGGCTGGGCGACGCGCGCCGCGAGGAGCGCGTGCTGCAGCTGCTGCGCATGCTCAACCACTACCTGGGCAAGCAGAAGGAGACCTCCCGACGGTTCCTGCACTTCACGGTGCCGCGCGTCGTCTCCGTGTCGCCGCAGATGCGCCTCGTGGAAGACAATCCGAGCTCGATATCCCTGTTGGATATCTACCGCACCGAATGCGCCAATAGGTATGCACTGAAAGGTTTTTGCAATTTTACTACAGATGCATATCTTGATGGTGATTGAAACAGCGACCGTCGGTTGCCACGGGATAACTGCGATCTCGCCGGCAATTCCATCATGATATGATTTACAATATTCGCTAAAACAAATTTCCGACAAGGTCGTAGGGTTAGGTTAGGAGATTTTGCAAATAAATAAATTCATTGTTAAAATAGTAGCCGTATTTAGTCCCTCGTCGTCGACTCGATCGGTATTTGTCGGCGGGAGACATAAAGTGATGGGTTGCGCAGGGGCGTGGAGTACGACGCGCCCGTGGCGCGCTACTACGAGCGACTGGCGGCCGTGCAGGCGCGCGGTGCGCAGGCCTCGCACCAGGTGCTGCGCGACGTGCTGCGGGAGGTATGCAGCCTGCGGCGGTTACTTGCACACATACATCACACGTATCGCATTCTCAATACGCACAATGCCAGGCTTAGTTTGTGTAGCTAAATTTCAGACCACACGTACACCATATTTATTGGGCTTAACTGTGTCTACGTGTGTCGTTTTCAATATTCAAAACGGTTTCTCTCGACACGAGAAAAATGAGGATCGTCGTGTGGCGCTAAGTCGGAAACTTCTAAGTCGATTAAGTGACGCTTATCGACACGGCGCGCTCGCGACTAGATTGTGATTCCGCGAGGATTAACTTTGATTAGTCAGCGCGCACTTTCAACGAGATAGTATTGTAGCTTATGTACACCGATAGCATAACCGAAAAATTGCATTATCCGTCGTTTACGTATCTGAACGATACGTGCAGCCGACCGGCGAACACGTCCGCGCCGTCGGCACTTGCAACATTGTTTACGTGAGGTTTATCGCATACGCAAACTACGCTTTATCTCCGTTTTGAAACACCTCCTCCGCCCACCGTTCGACAGAATGACACAGTTTATTTGCGACAAGATTATTAGACTAAGCCGAGGCTACGCTGCGCGGGCGCCGTGTAAATATTTTGTTATTTAAAGTCGGATAACTCTCTTATTTACACGTTTACTTTATAAAAAAACGTATAATACTTCGTTGATTAAATTCAATACACAACCATACATTTAATGCGGATGACATGTAACTGTGATCAACCGGTCACTAATTTGACAATTACAATAACACAACATGAATGAGCGCGCACCCAATCAACATAAAGTGGGGTCGCCTCGTGCGTCACGTAGCGTGTATTGGTAGTGACGGTTGCGGTGCGCGGCAGGTGCAGTCCAAGATGGTCCCGAAGGGCGTGGTGCGCGAGTGGGCGGCGCGCACGTTCGCCGCGCCCGCCGACTACTGGACGTTCCGCAAGATGCTGACGCTGCAGCTGGCGCTGGCGGCCTTCGCCGAGTACGTGCTGCACCTCACGCGGCTCAACCCCGACATGCTCTACGTGCACCAGGACTCGGGGCTCATCAACGTCGCCTACTACAAGTTCGACGTCGACGACGCCACGGGTAACTGTCGCCTCTCGCCCGTCTCGCCCCTTTACCGCCACTTCCAATGTAACTTCCTATCTATTTGTAAATCTATCCAGTGTCGAATCCGATACATAGGTCTATACTAATGTATAAAACTGACGAGTTTGTTGTATTGTTTGAACGCGCTAATGTCAGGAAATATTGGTCCGATTTGAAAAACTCTTTCAGTGTTAGATAGCTCATCGAGGAAGGCTTATAGGCTTTACTAGATTTTGCGCGCGACTTCGCACGCGTTGCTATTCGAAATTTCATAATGGCAATAAATAAAAATGTAGTATATTAATTTAGATATTCCAAGGATAGCAGGAAATTTCACGGTCTAGGGAAAGGGGAATTGTTTTACTCCGAATTAAACGCGCTCGAAGCCGCGGGCAAAAGCTAGTATATTATATTGTCGCCTCTCGCGCCTTTACCAGCACTTCCTATGTAACGTACCTGTTCTTATATATGTCCAATGTCGAATTCGGTACATACATTAATTAGATACGTTCGACATGATTTTGGTTCCGATTATATTTCCTTGCAGCCGACGATACCTCCAATGCCGATTGATACATACATACATATATATGTACATATCGTCGATATGATATGAACTATTTAATTATTTGTTACACAATAGTGCTCCCTTACCCGCGGGTCTCTGATCGCTCTGTTGTCGCTGCAAAACCCTTAACACATTCGACTGTCACGCGTTGATCAGGTTGTGTCTGACTCACGTACGGTCTCGGAGTGAATTCCTCTAATATTTCGGGATAACTATATTTATTTTGTTCACGGACGATAGGCATATTAGGTTGGGTTGAAAAGATCTCAATAAAAAAGAAGCGTAATATCAATGTAGCAACATACAAAGTTCGTCTATAAATCTCGCTTATACATACATTTTTTGCAGTAATTACGGTTTCTATAGTATGACAAGAAACATCGTATTTTTCGCCAGAATAAAGTTTCATAACAGGCACTGTTCATGAATAAAAATAATCAACCGGAGTCATAATAATAAATAATACATTTTATGATAATTATGTTCAATGTTTGCATTGACATTGACTGAACCTTGCATGCGAGGAACAGGTTTGGATTCGTGCACAACACGTCATATTGCCTGGCGCATTTTTACCTTTTGGCAATGAAACGTGATCATCTCTAATTGCTTAAAAATGGAAATGTGAAGTCAACGCATATGAGGCTCTAATGACTATTTAAAAACTATTTTCTTTAATAATCCACAATATACTCTACGGCTCCGGCATCTTCCATGTAGAACTAACACGTCGCTTCTCACTTCGAATGGTTTTTTTTTATAAATATTATACATATAGGAAAAAATCTTTAAATCATAAAAAATCTTAATATATAAACGCAGCATAATTCTGTAGCATCTAACGTTTATACATGATATTAGACTATCCTATATATCAGCTTGTTTTGTACGCAAATAATGTTTTTTTTTTTTATCAGGTATTTATCGATTTATAGATAAAACATGAATTACGATTTGTCCTAGTTTAGACGCGGCGTCGATCGCGGCGTAAGTTGTCGTCGTGTAATCGTATCTCAGTCGCGTTACGGTGGGATCGTGTGACTTTCGTTTAGAGCTGCACCTTTGGAGTGCGTCGTTGTTGCAGTATTTCATTGCCTGTATTTCGGCTTAAGATGTGGGAAACTTTTTAGGCGAGCTAGACGGCAACAGGCCGGTGCCGTTCCGGCTCACCCCGAACATCTCGGAGCTGCTCACCGGCATCGGCCTCACCGGCCCGCTCACCGCCGCCTGCATCGCGGTGGCGCGCTGCCTCGTCACGCCCAATTTTAAGGTAAACCTTGCATCCGACTGACTATTGAATACGAACTTTCCTTTTTTGTACGAGCTCATCGACATTATTTGTACGTTTGGAAGTTAATAATAATTATGGGGACTTAGGAATCACATGCATTACTATATTCAAAAGAATTCGTAACAGATTTTTATAATTTTGTACTTATGAATAAGTGGAGATTATTGCTTAAATCTAGTTAGTTAGAGCAGGGGATCGGATTGTCAGTGTTCGTGTACAGATGGATAAAATTTTGGAGAGGGGGAGGCGGATAAACATGGATGTAGTATTTAGTAACACTAGATTTTGGTACTGAAGTGATATATTTTAATAACGCTCACAGTAAAGAGTGTCTTGTTCATAGTCACAGTAATGTACGTAATTGTAATATTATGTGAACTTTATGGACTCACCGAGTCGCAACGATTTCAGATTCAATCAATTTTGCGAACAATATTGCGGGACGAAATGGTGACCGGATACAGGAAGCGGCTGGAGGACAAGTCGGGGCTGTCGGCGGCGGGCGGCGCGGCCGACGGCAAGGGCGAGATGGACAACGAGACGGTGATCGGCATGGTGACGAAGGCCGTCGCGGTGATGACGGCGCGCCTCAACTCGCTGGCGCAGTTCGACGGGCCCGACAGCAAGGTGGCCACGCTCGTGGCCGCCGCCAACAGCCACGACAACCTGTGCCGCATGGACCCCGCCTGGCACCCCTGGCTCTGAGCCCCCGACGCCTACCGACGCCTCCCACTCGATGTTTTAAATTATATACATTATATTATGTACTTAAAGATATTTTAATGTCAGAAATGTTTATGATAAGTTAGTCTGTGTCTGTCGGTTTCGAAACTCATTATTATAATTAATGTGTAGTACACGTCGACTCGTATTAGATGACAGTTATTATTCAGTGCATATTTTATCTATGGACACGTTTTGTGTAAACACGTAAGATCTAAATGTTTTTCTGTGATCGTATGTATGTTAATCAAATATTAAAGATCTATTAAATGTATCGCCTTGCATTTTTTTCGTACCCAATTAGTTCAATATAATCTTTATAATAAAATCTTATACAATTATTTACACTTGTAACGCGCGAAGAAATGTTGGCTAGTACATCAGTGTCGCGAAAGAAAGGAAGCGTCGCCGCTCGGCTGTCTCACTCCATCGCTAGAGATAGTAAAACTGATTTCATCACACTAACAATGGGAAAGAAAGTGCAATAATTGTGGGATGGCGTAGGAACCGCTGGCTTATACAGTCGTGCCAAGCTAATCTCTCATTCATTAAGCCCCGTAGACTTCGAATACTTGCGGTCGGAGTATAGAGTACCAGCAGCTAAATCACAAATCTCTTACTTTATAAGTTTGATATTTTAGTTTTAAAGGCAAACTATAGGATATATGATCATTCAACAAGTGCTTCAGGATAAATTCAGTCTAATATTGAAAATCTGATAAATCAGCTGGGTTTTCTGCCAAATTGTCAAAAGAAAACGAAACTAATGTAAACTAGACTGGATGGAAAGTTTCATATACATAGCAGGAGAATCTACGTATTCGTCACTACTCAGGTTCGTTGTAAAATATGGTGGATCTTTTTATGCATGGGCGAGATGGTGCCGAGTCGGATGATCGATTCGATTTCATAGGTGGCGGTGGGTAGGTGCGGGGCCCGCGACCGGCGGCGCGTTGCTAGGGGCGCCAGGCCCCGCGCCACGTCGCGTCCCCCCGCTCGCCCTCCGCGCCGCCGTCGCTCACTTCACTAACTTCACTTAGTTCGCTCCGCAGCGTCGTGTCGGACGTTGGTGTCCCGTGCACCTCGCGATCTCCAATCTCAGGCCTCCGACCTCTGGAACCGACCATTTTTTGACATTCGGCGACCTCGCCCTGTGCATTTTCCCAAGTTGCATTTTGTCTTTCGAGGAGTGCGTCGCCAGTGAACGATCCGTCCCGGAGTCGACGGTTCCTCCCGCGTTTATTTATGTTGTCGTTTTGGTGTTGTGAGTACTTGTGCTGCACGGACGATAACCGGATTATCTTTGCGTCCGACTCGCTGGATATTTATAACGATCGACGGCTTTTCCGCGAAGGTGAGTGAAATTCTCGATTCGGCGAACGCCGCTCGTGTGCATGGGACGTCATGTCGCCGCGACGTGGCGGCCGTCTCGTCGATTGTCGTTACCCTTTGGAACATGGAAAGAGCGGCCTGTCCCGATCTCTTGCGAATGCCTCATGCTTTATGTACCTGCCATCCTTGCCCTATAAGTTGTTTAGTATATTTTGTTGAGTTACGTATTCTGTTTTCGAAAATATCCTGCTTTTCATCTTATGACGTCATCTGTAAACAGGACGCAATCATTGAGCAAAGAGAATAGTTATTTGAACAAGATACAGCATATAGACAAGCTATTTCATGACTAAAGTAAGCTCAGTCCTATCCCACTCTTCCATATGGTGGTCGGAAACGAACGTATAAGAAAATATAGGAGAACGGGCGTCGGCGCGGAGCGGTGCGCGGCCGGTCAAGCGACCGCATTCCATATGGAATGCCGGACTATACGCAATGTCAGTGTGACTCCGAGCTAGCTGCCGCTCCTGCGCCGATTCATTGTATATTTGCAACAATGTACTCTTACTTGAATTCAGTGTATGCATTAAATTTTATTTTATTTAGGTATTGAGGCGTTGTATGATATGACAGCATAGGTATCGCGGCTCCGTGCTTCCTTCGTGATTAAAATATAGCATTATCCGTTGTTTCAACTTCTTTAATTGTTTAAATTTGAAGTTATTATAAGAAATAGATGACCTCGGCTATAATTCCCTATGAAGACTATCAGTTCCGTGGTACATGACATCAGATATCCTTTAATGTTTAATGCGGTGTTCAATGTTTTCTCTATTTTAATGGAATGATTGATTCGGAATTATTTACATCGTATAATTTAATGTGTAAATCCAGAGTTAACATTGAATCCAGATTTAACCTTATTCAAAATTCCTACAATGACTATAATATTGGTAGAATGATCTTTTAAATTGATTTGATTTATAGACGTACATCAATGTATAGCCTATGTACACGACTCCGCGTTTGCATTATTCTATCATTCCCTTAAAATTTCACTGATCAGTAGAGATTAAAGTGCAATTCCGATCGAGTTCTAAACTTCGATTAGTGTATACCTATGAGCTTTTCAAACAATCGATAACATGTTTGACAGTGGCGTGTCCCCATACAACTGATAAAAGCACTTGGTTTTATTTGTTTTATGCCGTGATACCGTGATGTTTCTGTATACTTCTCTCTCCATACGTCATTCGTCAGACCCATGGCTTTAACTCATGGATGCGATGAAGTTGGGATTCCTTCATTGCTCCTGTTTTTCAGGGGCGCCCTGAAATATTGTGCGCCACATTTCAAAATCTAGGCAGGCCCTGAACACTTACAGCACCCTAGGGTAATATCAGCAACAACGAGCGTCCGTGATATTATAGATTTCATATTAAAACTAAATCCATGACTTCGCTTGCGTCTACCGTATCTGTCTGATGCCTTCTGTCTTCTGTCTTCAATGATGTCTTCTTGATTCTTGTGTACCCTCAAAAGCAGTACACAAGAATCAAGAAGACATCATTGTTCAAAAGTCTTTATTATGTTCCTCGTATATTTTCTCCAGAGGCAGGTATTTGTGAAATATTAACTCTAATTTTACCTGTTTCGACGGGTTCTATTTTTATTTCAGGAATGAAATTGGGTGGCACGTGGAAACCGTGCAAATCCTTTTTATTTTGTTACGAAACTTGATCGATACTCTAGAAATAAATTAAACGACGCCTACGGTACTCTTTTAAATACCAAGGAAGAATACGGGAGATTTATACCTACATAGTTGAATATAAATATATCCTATTTAGTAACAGTTAATTGCACGGTTTGATTGAAGATAAACATTTATGATAACTGTGTGACCTCATGTGCTAATACTGGCTGACTCATTACTATTACTATACTACTTAATTTACAAAGGAAGAGTGCTTGCACTAAAGACATGTCGCGATCTTAAAGTCCGGTTGGTAGTACTGTCTACAGGCCATAGACTAAGACTAACAAATAATAATGTGTCTATGGACGAACTTACATAAACCTCCACTGAAGATAAACCCAAAATATTGATTAATTTTCTAAAATATACTATAAATACTGGTAATAATGGACGAATCTGTTTTAAAACTGTTGTATTATTTTATGCGTTTATTGTGTATATTTTGTTCAGTTATCGTAATGTTTGTATTATAGTTATCATTGGAAAAGGCTTCGGGTCACGATATTATTGATCCAACAAAAAAAATATAGAATTGGATGTATATTTGCGCCATTCCACGCTGAAGTTTGACCAATTCCGCGGAACTATTTACCTTTGTCCAGGTTTGGAACATAAAATGCGCTGTAGCCACTTAATACTAAAACAGGATGCGGCGGGGAGTAATCTTAGCGAGTTAAGACCGCACGAGAGTGCGTGCTATATTTCGAAACCCGTCACGTCGCCCGTTTTTTATGGCGTGCAATTTAGAAGAACACGAGATAAACACATTCGTTTGTAATACAAATCTGAATTATTTTTAAAAACAATGCCTCATTGAAACTGTACGGTTGTCGGCCCGACAGATTGTTAGTTTTATTATCATCAATTCCGAACTATTTTACATTTTAAAATATATTCGTACGAATCATGTTAGAACTGCGTGTTATATCGATAATGTTAAAGCTATAAATGCAATTTTGTTGCACGTATCGTTGTTTTATTTTATTATCGGTTCACATGCAACATTGCAGCATAATATTTATGAAAGGTATTAATCAGAATGTTCGGATCCGCGTAAACAAGCTCACTTTAAGCCACGTACTCATCGTCGCGTATCTAGTTACTGTGTAGGTCGTCAAATACATATATAACACATTATCGTATAGCGTCCGGGTCTCGGGTCAAATTTACACAATCTCTGTGACCTTTAATCTCGTTTCAGATAGCTAAAACACGTTCCTTTGTTAATTCTTCGAACTAATAGATATCGTTACATCTCTTTGTTTTGTTTACATTAACAGCTTAATCATTTGTTTTTATAACATCGTACCGCCACGTATTTACAAATTTGCTTCAGGCAGCCACTTCGTTCACATAATGTTACATTATACACGCGGCTAATGCAATAATAGTATATTACTATTATTGTATTACTTTTTGTATATTACTTAGTTATTGACGGAGATATAAAATGATGTATAACTTTATGCTTGTTGAGGCGACATTGTTATATTGGGATATGACAAAATCGTATGACATTTCAAGGATGCAAGATTTCATAGAAATCAATATACATAAATATGTACATCAATCAATGTTTAATTACAGACGACTTGTCAATGCATCGCCCGGAAAGTTGAAAACAATAACATGCGGCAAATTGGAGCGGCATGGAATTGCTAACGTTAGGCAGGCGCAACGGCGATGAAAAGCGATATGTAACAAAACTAGATACTTACCTGTGCGAAATGATAATAAATATGGATTACAAACAAATGAATTACAATTTTAAGCAATAAATATTCTATACGTACATATACAAGATGCATGTTCGAATTTCCACAAACACCTGGCGTGAACTGTGAGATCAATCGATATTTTGGTACAAGCTATTTGGTTCAACATGGGCTAAAAATGATACAATATTTCGCCGTGCGCTTGATTTTGTGCTAAGTATGAAAAACTCGCTTTTCAATGTTTCCAATGAACGCATAGGTATACCGATGCAAGCGGGAGTCAGTAATACAATTTAATTTGAAGGAGATAGCACAGGATAAGTGTAGATAGAGGTGGTGGTTGGCAGGCGGCGACGTGAGGAGCGTAGCGCGTAACGGTTCCGTCGTGTTTGCAGAGGCCACGATGTGCGAGTGTGCGTGCTCGCCGCTCGCACGCAAACACACAGCCGCAGCCAGCGCTCGCTCCGAGCCGCGGCCGTTGAACCGAATACTCGAGGAATTTCTCCACCGCCGTCGCTTCACTGGCAGACGAAGAAGAAATGACACCTACGAGGGTGACCGAGCTTAAAAGTATAATGACCAGTCTAAATGATCAGCGTAACCACCGCCACAGCGCATTAGACTTTCACGAACGAATGAAAATAGTAATTGATTTTATTAAAACCTCTGTACCTACAGCGCCTATGGGATTGGGAGCATTGAATATTCTCAAACACGTGTGCTTCGATCTCGCAATCAGTGACATACCAGACTGGGGCGCGGTCTACAGGTTTAGTACTTTAAAGTGTTCACAAATTGCAAAATTTTACATTATACCTACAAATATGTATCAAACCGCGCTGCTAAATGCCCAGCCTCGCCACGAGCACGATGTATCGAGATAAAACGAGAGTAAAAGTAATGCATTCAAATTTTTAAAAGTTACGTAATGTATAATGATTGACTCGTCATAATTATTTTGTCGGAACGCGCATTTGTAATTTTAATTAGCCTCAATATTTGGTATAAGTGAACGTTTAGTGTAGATCTCAATACGATCGACACGTCAATGGTGAATGGTGAGTTGTATTATGTGAGTGTACGTTAATTTGTTTTTCTGAAACGACCCACTATTCTTCATTCAGTTTGTAACTTTTTGCGTGATCCAAATAGTAATGTTGTTCCGCTTGCTTGGCCGCGCACAATCTCATCTCGTGAACCTCGTCAGGAAATGTGTTTATTTATATTTCAATCATAATAGCAAACAAGGGGAAACCATAATTTGGTTCATTTTTATCCAGTACGTACTGATGAACTGATATTACGTATAAACACTAATCTAAGTCAGTAAGACGAACTCTAGTTATTTAATGAGGAATCAGAGGATAAACTTCTTCACTTATGCCGCAACCCATACCGGTGCCAGTGTTATTATAATTATTTATTTGTCTATCATAACTATATTACATTAACATCGTTGGACCGTTGATATTTTACTAATAAAATATTACGTCATTGAGCGTTCACTTTTAAGTTTCGAAAGTATGCATGAGTTGCACATTGCATAAACATTCGCCTCTAAAAACTAACGTAAAGCCTTCGAAACTATCGGAACATTGGGCGATTCGCAACGACTATGATCTTTTTTCTCAGGTTTTCTTACCTTCTTTGTTATTCTTATTAAAACTCATAAGTTCCCTTCGGATTCCCTTGCAATTTAACTTGAAAATAAAATCACAGCAATTACAAGGAAAATATATTAAACATTTTATTGACTTAATCATTATTTTTCATATTTACGCATATAACTTTTACTGAAAATCATCATCATTAACGCTACGGATTTTCCGTAATTCGATATAATTATCTCAGTCGTTATGCAATTTACATAAGTTTAACTATTACGTCTATATAAACTCCAAACAATTGAATATTTCAAAACTATTTCCAAAAGTAGATTGCAAGTCTAGGATTAAGATTAGGGGAGCATGGATGATATAATCGGATTGTTTTAAAAAAATCCTTAGAGAAAGTGAAGTAAGAACATAGGTGAAAAATAGATAGCATGAGCGCCGGTAAAAGCAATAGCCCTTGGTCGGGCGGGCTGCGCGGAGTGGCGCGGTGGCGCGGCGCGGTGCGGTGGCGCGGCGGTGGTGGGCGAGTGAACGCGGCGACCTTGGGCCGCGCCGGCCCGCGGACGTTCGTTGAACGCGCCCGCGCCGCCCGCGCGCCCCGCGCGCCGCCACCCGCCCGCCGCCGTCGCAACCCGTTTATACTGCGATTATGCGTAATTTTCGTAAATTAAATTTAGAAATAGCACAATTTATAATAATAGAAACCCACCGCAACCATTCATGTTGATGAGTCACTGTCTTAATTCAATTTCAGACACAGAACTAATTTTATAGTATTTGGAAGGGATATTGATGATAAATAAATTTTAGGACTCACCTTCACCACTCCATATAGCATCCTTACACAACATGAAACTGTTTTACATTAACTTTCAAATAATATACAATGTATGCTATAAACGGCTATAGGTACCTACTAGTGGAAAAGTCGTCGTATTTTCGCTAACTTTGTAACGTCCTCTTTATAGCAATATTCGCCTCTGGGGTTCATTGACCATTGCCAAGTCCCATGTTTGTCGACTGGCGCACTTAGTTGCAGACGTTTACGGAGGCATTGCCAAATTCATAAGGTTACACTGCCCGTTTGCTTAACTGTCGGGCGTCCATAATGGTAAGTTTAAATAATATTGGTTGACATGTTTAATAGTAGCGTATGACAGGTTACAGTAGTCGGGTGCATTATTTTCGCAAGCGAGTGCGTGGGACGCGCGTTCCACGTTGACCGGTCGACTGTGCGTAGATAGATAGGTATGGGTACTAATACAAAGTATAGCATAGTATATTGGATGACACAAAGATGTTGACACGGTAGAAAAGATAAATGTGATATAGAATCACTAAAGCTACTCATCGTTTAATTGGGAAAAACCACGCTTAGAATGATTTACTTCTAAGCGTGGTTTTTCCCAATTAAACGATTTAATGTAATGATTTACTTACATTTCTAATTATAAAATTGTATATGTCGTATTGTTTGTGCGATAAGGTACTGGCTGCCCTGGTCATCTAATATAGAATTACTTACAATGTTTAATAAAGTAAAAGAAATAAGTTTTCAGAGCAGTCTAGCCGAGGAATTAGGAGTCAATACAGATTTTGTTTGATTTTAGACTAAACAATGTATTTTAGACTTTCCAAAAATGTAAATGACCTTGTGTAGTATGCGGCCACCATAATATACTCGTAGCCGCTTTCAAGTGCTGAGAGAACAGTAAAAAGTTAAATTTTTATACGAATAAATTTAATACTTAGTTTAAAATTCCGACGAAGCAAGAAAACAGAAACCGAGTCGGTAACGTATGACATCGTTGTCAACGATTTATCTTATACATCGACTATGTCTCGTTTTAATCTCGAGTCCGCCTTCACACATGCATTCGTGCCGGCAAACAGGATGTAGGAAGATTTTCCTCGTCGAGATGAGCGATCGGCCGCGCTGTAACCGGCCGACATATTCGTTCGTTATTAACTAGATGCGTCGCCTTACTAAATGATGCGCCACGGTTATCGATTGTATCGCCGTTCTGGCGAGTGTTGCGCAGTGTACTATCACAATTTCTCTCTGCGTTTCATCGTACAGTCGTTGGTGAGATGTGAGTTAAAAACACAACGTCTCAAACATGTTGAGGTGTCGCCGTTAACTGGTTTCACTGTCCATATGTCAATGAACAGCATCTTTTGTGAATTCAATGAGTTATGTAGTTGGTGGCTCGGTGTCTTCCGCCGCTAATGAGTGGCTGCCTACAAATGCTGTGACGCGGGTGTTCGATCTCTCCGCTGCACGCTGCCACCACACTTTCTCCGTACAAACAATCTGTTGCAGTAAACACAGCTATCGGCACCCAACACGTGACTTGCACTATTCAATGCGATGGAGATTTTCTGCGTTTCTTTTGCCTACCCATTGTTTTTACGCGACTTGCTTATAACTAAATACCACACAATATTAATTTAAAACTCATTAATATTTTTAGTTCATTAATCTTATAAATTATTTATATTTTACACAATTTTGCGCAAAAAATTATTGTATAACTTTAAGAAATAATGCTATAATTATGGTTGAAGATAACGAAAGTTTATGTAGGAAATGTTTGCTTAGAAGCGTGTCATCTCTGTGGTAATATTTGTGAGGAGCCTCGCCCTTGGGAATAATCAACATTATCCAATTTATTTACGGGTACTGCAAGCACCCAACACTTAGACACAGGAGCGAGCGTGCGTAAGCCGGACGGCGGAGAAGTGCGCTAAGATTTCATTATAACTAGTTAATCGAGTCTTAGTATTAATCTAAAGTCCCTATTTCAACAGTATTTTTAAAATCATTTTGATTGCAACTGTTTTTAACATCCCTCTGCAAGGTATCGTGCTCTGGCAATCTGGTAACTTCGTGAAGCTTCTAGCGTACTCGCGCCCACGGTGCCCATCGATCAGTTTAAATTATGAACCTCTCCAAAATTCCGAACAGAATGCCTTAGTTCCATTCAAAATAATTACATCCAGTTGACAATAATGTGTTCTTTCAAATGTAAAGGTAGCCAGTCGCTGTGCTAATGTAACGTCTCAAATATGCACGTATATTTTTATATACCCGTGCGCGTACTCGCTACCAGCAATAAAACGTCGACAATATGCGATCATATGAATTTGCAATCATGCAACCGTGACATTTCTACTCAACGTTTGAAATGAAAAAAAATATCAATGTGTTCGATCATATTATTTTTCTGTCAGACTTTGAAAGCGATGCAAGCAACACTGTTTCTATTCAAATTTATATTCACGCGATTTGAAATGTTATTATTTTGTTACTTACGCTAGTGATAAAAGCATCGAAAAATCTTTAAATTCTTCATTGCTCCAGTGACATGTTACATTAAGGATTAAATTTAGGAAACTCGGAATATATCTTTTCAATCACACATGAAATAAAGGTCAATTAACGTTACTTTCAGAATGTTTGATAAAGAATTATGTTCCGCAGTGTAACATAATTTATCCACTTATCCGCCTATATTTTATTTTACATAGCTACTTCAATTCGTAAACGTGTAGGTATCGATAGCGAATTACACCGAGAGCGTTGTACTGGATTTCCGAGGGGTGGGTACTCGCGAGCGGCGGGAGATGTAACAAGTGGTGCGAGGTGCATCGGGATGAGGGGCCGGCGCGATCGATAGTGTCGCGGGCGGAGCGGCCGCGGTGCAGCGCGGCGCCCGGCGCCCGGCGGCCCCGGCGGCTCCCATGAGCGACGCTCACGCCCCACCTCCCGCCCTCGCTTCTTCAATACTGCCAATGTCTTGTCATCCACCTCATCGACTAGACACTTAATGGAGTTAGAACTCCAGCATAGATGTTGTGCTTTATTAAAGTTACTTATACTAATACCTTAGTTCAAGAAAGATGGTTAGTTAGTCATTGATTTAAGGATATATAGTACAGGAGTGAGTAGATCGATAACTGCTGTAATGATAGTGGTATCTTGTAGGTAGGTATAGGCATTTACTTTCTGACCCATTGGACCCTCGGTCCTATTTAAAATTTGCCTCTACATTTATAAATCCTATAATATGTTTGTTACAATCAAATACGTGTTAATAATACAACACATCTGACACCATTTCGTGTGATATTAGTTATGTGAAAGAGGGAAGTGATTAAGTTAATTGCCTATTATTACATTTGCCGATTAAAAAATTCCACAGATCAGTTACACAATGACGTTAATAAATTATAGGTAATAAATGCAATTCAATTATAGCCGCTGTATGGCATTAAGTTCAGTTGAGGTTAGAAATAAAAAAAATGACAGATGATTTTGTGATGGTTTACTTTTGTTTTTAATCTCTGTTCAGTTGTTGCCAGTAACAATTCTGAGAATGGTTATTACGTGGATGCAAACAAAACAATAGTATCTCGTTCATTACAGTGCGTTACTTATGAGCCTAATAGCGGTTCTGACGATACTTCAGTTTATTTTTATACAGGCAGCACACAAACAATTAAACACGAGCTTCCTGAATTCTCACCGATATATGACAGTTTATTATTGATTCGTGCCAATATATTTATGTAATAGATTTATGTAATGCAAAGTGATGTTAAGTTGCAATGTTCATGTTTATCTTATATATAAAATTCTCGTGTCACAATGTTAGTTCCCGAACTCCTCCGAAACGGCTTGACCGAATCTCATGAAATTTTGTGAGCATATTGAGTAGGTCTGAGAATCGGCCAACATCTATTTTTCATACCCCTAAGTGATAA
>DWQT01000218.1:0-26419 GCA_018244895.1 Myscelus amystis hages | reverse complement strand
GGATAAATATATTCGGGCTCGACGACACAATTTGTTCGAGGTGCCATCACATAAACTCAGCTTGACTAAAGAGAGCCCCTTGGTCCGAGCGCTCACCTTGCTCAATGGTATTGTGGCTTCGGATCCAGAATTTGATATTTTCTTCAACCCCTGCTGCATTTCGCAGAATGGCAGGCGAGTACATTGAAATACCTGTAGGAATACCTGTAATGCTGTTATAGAATTATGTATATAATAAAATAAATAAATAAAAAATATTATATTGGTACATTTAAATGGTAATGAGTAATTTAATTTAAGACTTTCCACAAAGGTGACAAGTTATTAAGGTGTTTTCTTACCCTATTCTTGTACGTAAGCTAAAGCGATATATGGATATGAATTATTTTCAGTCATTATAATACTGTCATAAGCCCATCTAAAACATAAAGATCACTGTCACCCATTGAAGACATACATCTTATAATGAATCTCTACGTAAATAAACTTTATTTGTCCGATTACGTTATTGAGTGCAAGCCGCGCAGGCCGCACACCTCGGCCCCTCGGAGGTCCTTAACTCCATCACATTATTTTCATACCGGCGCATTAGGACTTAAATGTCTTTATTTGCATTTTGCTTCTCTCTAAAAATACAAATTTATAGCCAGCCAGAAATTTTTGTCCCAGCCACATAAACAAATACGGCATTCAAATTTATTGGAAATTTTAAAATTATACATCAGACACATGTGACAAGAAAACTTTTTGATGTTAAAATTGAAATGACAAAGGTTAGATTTATTTAAAGAATGAAAACATAAATACGCAAAATACACTGACAGATCGTGTACGTCAAACTAAAATTGTATTATTGTGAAATTTTAGTGCTGAAGTTATGAATGAAAGTGAGAATGGACTTGGAAACGATACTTCAAAGCTTAGGGGTTCGACAAAATTTTTATATGTCAACCAGGACAAAGATAACATAAATTTAAATTCACTTCGTTCTGAAAAATTTAGCAGAGATAGGCAAAACAAAGAAGTATTAAACGATTGTCTTGAAAACGATTGCATTTTCAATACATACAGAAACACAGGTAATTCTGTCACTAGTCGATATCCAAACGATAACTTATTCAACGAAGCGCTTCATTCTTCTTCTTACGACATAATATCTTCAAAGTATTTAAAAAGAGATACGGTTAAGCATCCTGTTCAACATGACAATAATATACACTTAGAACATGATAGTAACAGAAATGGGCCTAAAATCGAAGACAGGGTAAGGTTCGAAGAGTGTATTAATGATGAAGGAAATTTTCATAGTACAGGCCATGGCCGGTGTTGTTCCGATAAAACTACATATTGTCGACCAATTGTAAATCTTTACAATCAACAATTCTTATATAAGACTATGGAGAAAAATGCCAGGTTACGAAGACTTTTAAATGAAATAGTAAAAGCTCGACATAGGGAAAAGGAAACAGAGAATTGGAACAAATATATTGATGAGCTAAAAGAAAAACATATCAATGGAGTCAGAATAAAACGCGCGACCACGTTTCAACATATGCCCGAAGAATCAGTAACACCTGAAACCATTGAGCACTGTTATAATACAAAATTCATGTGTCAGCAGTCCAATTTATGCCAACATTTACTTCAGGACATCTACGAGGCACACGATGGTAGAGCCACTGATGATGTATATTGTAACAGTTCTCAGAGAGATCGACTTCCGAGGTGTAATTTATTTGATAGAACTACACTTTGTTATCCGACTTCTTCACAAGGACGGATCATTTTGTTAGAAAGAGAAAGAGAAAGACAAAAACGAAAAGCACATCGTGTATACAAGACATTTCATAGAACCATCAACGAAGATAACGAGCGTGATGATATTATTAGTATTGAAAATAATATTTCAGGACCTTCAGATAAAAAAAATTCTGAACATAAAAAAAATATAGATACAAATACTCGTACCACGAGTATTTCACTGGAAACAGCGTCTGTGCAAACAGACTGCCACATGCATCCTTTAACAAATAATAAATATATCACAGCAATGATGACTTCAAAAAATTACGAACTACCGAATAAACTACACACTGAGTCACAAAATGAAATAGGAACAGTGCAGGAAAATGTCAAAACCACCGATGATATTGTAAGAAGTAACTCGTTAGTTAGTATTGCAGAAAAACTCGACAGTTTAATATGTTCAATTAACAAGTTTATTAATGAAATAAAAACAAACTCATACTTGCAAAATAATTTACAAAATAGTAAATGCTCAAATCGTTCCACGAAACTGAAGAGGGAGAACGTGAATTTCACGAGAAGCGATAGTTATAATGTAGCAAAAAAAGAGAAAGTTGTTTGTGGATTGGTTGATAATAGTTCTATGACCACAACATACTCTTCGGATTTAAACTTGAAAAATCTGAAGCACATGGAAGACAATATAACTAAAATTAACAATATTCTTTTCAAAGAAATAACAACAAATCATGTTGTGGATTTGAAAGACTCTTGTGTTGGGGAAACACTCATCCCGCGCTCGGTTCAAATATCTGTTACTATACCCACTCAAGAAATATCAACGGAGGTGACAAGATCTCTGTCTAAAGCAAACGCTTCTGGAGAGAGAAATGCTTTAATTGAAGAAATAAATCCACCGAAGAGATACTACAGCCGAATGGCAATAGCAGTCAACACTGACCCTGTCAGCTTCCTGGCTTTGCTCCGAATATCTACAGAGGGAACACTGAGGAGATTGCTGTCGTTCGTGCCAAGTATAGACTATTACTATTACTTGCCGAGGCTGCAGAACTCACAGCCCAAGGAATTTGAATCGCACTACGTTTGTAACATTTGCGGAGCTGCATTTAACAAACCTTCTCAACTCACTGATCATATTCAAACGCACGAAATGGGGAAGACGAGGTAATGTACTTCTTTGGAAAGTTATGTTTCAGGAATGTCAATTTTATGTTATTATATTTTACGTACATTTTAATCTTAAGACTGATTGACATGAAGATATGTTTAATATTGGAATTTAAAAAAAACATTTACTATTTATCTTTCTCCTTAAATCCGTATGGAATATTCTGGATTTCATTAAATCCAAAATACTTTTTAGACGTGATTCTTTATACGAGTAGAACGTATGTGTTATTTCAAAGACACTAATTGAGCTATACCACGTTGCAGAGACTGCTGCGTGTGTCGTCACGTTTTGGACATGTCTCGCCGGCGCCCAGGGTTGTTCAAGTGTCAGTACTGCGGCCAGCGGTTCACGCGGGCGTACTGCTGCGAGCTGCATCAGCAGACCTGTGCGAAGCGCCTCGGCAGATTACACGATGTCGAATCTAGTTTGATGTTACTGAGATAATGTTGTGTTGTTTTCTCTTGTACTACGAAGGTATACTCATACTAGAGGCACGAGACAGGTCATACTTAACCTTCTCCGCTGACGCAGCTCAATAATAGCACTTTATCATAATAGACAATAGCCTGTGTTGATTTTTAGCATCGAGTCGGCATATTCAGAGGTAAATGATAAGTTAATAATTACATCATTATTAAGGTCCCGTTTAGTGTATAACATTACGGTTTTCTTATACTCGTATCATACAACAGTGTACAATTTTTTGCCCGTTGGTTCGGTGTCGACGCGGGTGGACGAAATGTTCGTTGGGCACGTGAAAAGATAATTGGGTCCAGAGAAGGAACGTCGTCAATGGTCCTTTTGTGGCCGCCGACGTATCCATCACGCTGTTTGTCAGGCCACGGACGGCCATTAAAGGGAAATGGGCGTAAAATTCTTGACGATACATATCAATGGTGGTACGTAACATTATGTGTAATTATGTTCGGTTTACGGCTGTCCCGAATGGATTTACAGTTGCGAATGATGCGCGCTGAATGCCATCCGTGCGACGACGGATGTCTCAATAAAAAATGTAATTCTAATTGTATTGTGTCACTTATTATCAACGATAACCTAGTGAATCTGCAAATATTCGTACTAATAAAAACGTGGAAATACTCGTATCTTTTAATCTTAATTATTATTAACAATACAACAATAATAATTTCTAATAATATCTTGGCACAACTTCACCCTCGGTCTTCTGATCTCAAATACGACAGACCTTTCAATAACCAGACAGCTAATAAACTATGTATATAAAGTCGTAAATCTTTAATGTTTTCCACCTGACAGAACAAATATTCATGTTCAAGTTTGTCAAAGGTGGATATCGAATCCATTACCCCCAACTTAGCAGTCAGTTCACTGTGGGTTACAAGTATCACTGTAAACAATAACCGAATAGTTATTTTTAGGTTTTATACGAAAGCCTCTTAAATAATGGCCTTTACTTTCATGTAAACATCACAAGCTAAGCATTTACAATGAAATGTTAGAACCGGACCTCTGACATTACTAAGAAGGACGCGATATGAATCTATGGAAGCTTTTTTGCAAGCTTATTTGGTTCAGCGCAGTGGGACAACACAGAGGTGTAAATTCAATTATGAGCCACGTACAATGGCGTTTTGTCCGGGTTCCGCATTTCTGCCCACCGGGGGTCGGCGCTGTGGACACCATTTACGATTTATTATATTTACAAACGATATCGTTATTAGCTTACGTGTGGAATTGTTTGTTTAGTTCTACGATTATATTCGGTTTGTTTTTTCTTGATTTACTTAAGTGTGTTCCACTTTCTTCATTCCTCAAGTCAAATCGTTGGGAAACGTTTGTGCGCGTAAAATTTAATTTTATCGTTTGAATAACAATTTGTTTACATCTCTCGATCACTATCCTAGTGTAACCAGAATACTGAGGTCATATTGTATAAAGCAATTCTCTTCGAATAATCTCAACGATCATTCACATGGCGTCGCTCCGAGTTCAACAACAGAATCCTTTCTGGCGTTTTTACGTATACATTTTCTGTTTGATCTCAAAATTTCGTTTCAACACAAAATATCCTCTAGTTTTTTGTCAGATTGGAAACCTTTCCGAGAACCATTCATTTTAGATTCATTTCGTACCGGTACGTGTCTGAAGATATGAACGGTGCTTAATTTGTATACCGTTAAATATTTGCTACAGCTCGCAACACCACGCCCGCTGTTTGCTTAGGTGAAACTGTAAGTATTGTTATAAACGGACGTGGGAAGTTGAAAGATAAAGTAATGCAAAACTTTGAGCCCCCGAGCTTTTAAAGTTTCTCTTTTATTGCTCGCTAGCCAACTTTGGGATGTTCTTTGTTCCGCTGGTTCCGGCGACCGCATGCAGCCTGCCGAGACAATAACGGACATTAAAGCGATATTTGATGGAAGATATAAAAGAAAGCGGACAGAAACTTTGATCATTATCACACTTCAATACAATTTATACCAATGCTAAATGTAGTGCTAGAAATACATGCAATTCCATTATATACTTTGCATTTGGTCTCACCATTGCAAACAGTGAATTTTGGGCTTTACTATCTTACAGCCTGTGCCTTTCGTAAGTATAAATGAGCATCTGCTGCAATGTTACATGCACGTACGGTTTTGGTTACAGAACCAAACCTTATTCGTACAAGAATAAGTGGGCATTAAGGATTTCCACCGTCCACAACCTTGATAAATTTCTTTCAGCTCTTCTATGTACTTACTTGGCCTCTGTAAGATCTATTCTTGATCTGGTATTCGTAACGCTTTCGTAGGAGGGAAGCGGCTTTTCCAAGAATCTAACATGTATATTATATAACATATGAAGTAAAGTTTGCTTATTTTACAATCAATGAAAGATAACTGTAATGTGTCCAAGAAATTGGATACTATTGAAATTATTTTTCGCACAACGGCGTGCGCAAAGGCGATGGCTCTTGTTATAAACAGCGTGACGCCGTCCATTTACGGCCGTTAAATAGGTAACTTTAACCCTACAGTCGTATTTGTAGAAGTTTATGTGAGGCTCACAATCATAATAATCATAATAATTTTTATTTCAGTGCGGCCAAATATATTGACGGTAATAAATCTTTGTGATAAAAACTCGCGTGCATGAGCGACCGTTGAACTTATGCTTGCCGTTTAGCAGCAACTCCGATTTGTTTTATCCCCGTTTTTTTTAAATGTTTCCTCAGCCCCAAAAATTTGCTGTCCGTGCCTCTTTATTTTAATAGTAATTTTTACATCTCGTAGCTAGATTTTTTTCTCTTCTCCAGTAATTGCCTTGCATTTAGTTCTCAGTCTGTCCGCTGTGGGAGACGCAGCTTTTTTGATGAATGCTGCTGAGGCGTCTTTATTGTCATTTCTATAGTAAGTTTTATGCCAGTTCAAGTTGACGACTGAAGACATAAAAGACGCATCCTCAGATGCCACGCGACCTTTGATATTAGATTTGATTAACTATAGAGTTCTATGAATTATGAAACTCGGAGCAATGTTACAAAATGTCTTATAACAATATAAACATAAGTTGATTATGGGATCTCAATGATCCGAACAGACGTCGCTGGCCGTCACGGTGCTCAGACGTGAAATGCAGTCTGGCGACGGCGGCTCCGATAATTGGGACACTCGTGATTCGGAAAATCTCCAACACCTTAGCCAAAATAGCCGTGAAATTATTTAAAAGTATCGCTCTACCATCTAGTAGGTACATTACAATTGGTTTTATAATTTGCATTGAAACATCTTAGCTACTACGTTGATGTTTTGTTTCTTTAAATAAATCGTCTTCGGGCACCTTTACGAGTTTGATATTGAATCGCAAGAAAGAATTTCAAACGACATTGGATTTAATAAATTGGTTTCTGTTTGTAGACTGTGACGTCATCATAGTGGTTGTTCACGAGATCGCTCATAAATCTGACTCCGGTTATGACGGTGTTCTCATAAAAACTGAGCGTATAGGTACATGTCAATGTAACATCACCTGCCGTATTTTAACAAATCCCCAAAAAAAGCGGCACGGTACACAAAAAAACAAAAATAAGCTTCGAAGATTTGGAAAACCAATATTTATCATTCTAATCGCGACATTAATACAGACACGCACCTTGTGGCTTGTGGCACGCGTTGGCAATCTTATCAATTTATTTGTTGAATAAACCCAGTTTATCGTGGCTCCCGGGTTGCTTGGGATTTCGATAAAAATATCAACGCCCGCGTACGAGCACCTGGGTCTTATATGGAGGGGCTCACTGATACTACATAAAACAATTTACAATCTATAGGCACCGTAAAAAGATAAAGTATTTCTAAATAAAATCTGTTTTGATGAAATTAGAAGATTCTCAAGAAGTTTTTCAGGACCGTAATAGAAAATACGTAGTCTTAGTCAAATCTTATTGGAAATTGGCGTGACTATTGGAAACCGGGTTAGGCGTGGTCGGCGTTTCGTAACTACTAGTGGTAAATAGTTGTGAATATTTCCGTACTTGAGAAAACCTGAAATTCAACTAGTCTCATTGATTACAGTTTTACGATCGTTGTCAAAGGTTATCAGGGCATGTAAAAATCTTGTGATACGTGGATTAGTACAAAAACCTGTTTCATAGTCTACTTGACCTGGAATCGCAAGACCTGCTATAGGCTACATTGTCCAACAATAAGCGGTCTGGTCGTAGCTACTCTTTTTACGCAAAGTAATTGTGATTTAGAACTTGACTTCCGGCAATTATCCTTCGCTATAGACATGGATACAATATGAATAACCGCATATGGTTTATACGAATGCTGATGTTATGCAGGCCCAATAAAAGAAGAGTGAGGCAACGGTATCGGATACTGCTATCGACTTGACAATAATATCCATTTTTTTTTGTTGATCGTCTTATTGTAGCTTTTTATTTTATTAAAATGGAAACCAACGGTGAAGTATACTGAATAACATCGCTTATATGGCGCAGGCAATATGTCAATTGCCACTGTCCCTTAGGAAGTACGAAGCAATTTGCGTCGACTTTAGGAGTTCTAAAGTCCTTAGCATGCTATTTACGCTCTTAATTTAACACTAACAACGTTTTATTATAGAGAAAATAAAGCAACAGTGATACTAATCGTGGCTTGTGTTGATTAACTAATAAATTCTGTCATATTTTTGTTTCTGCTATCCTTTCCGAGATAAGGTTGTGATCCTTCAATATGTAATTAGTACTATATAAGCTCCAGAAAACCCAACAAACATTCATACATACTCGTATTATACGATGCTAGAGTATTCCAGACTATGAACATTATTTGGCTATAAATATAAAACACCTAGTTGAGATTTTGCACCTTATGAAGCTTGCAAACTAAGTTTTGACTAAGTTCCTCGAGTTTGGTCTGCTTGACAATGATAATAATTGTAATGTTACGTAGCGGATTGCCGCACGAGTCGTTTCTGTAGCCGCTTCATTACGAACACGAGAAGCCGAAGTGACCAACAAACCGTCATATCCTCAGTTTAACATAAATACGGCGTAAGTGCGTCTGTTTCCTCGGTTTAACGGAAACCGATGCAAATGCGTCCGCGTCACGTGCGCGCGCCGCGGCGGCAGTCCCGCCGCGAGCGGGACGCCGCACCGTCCTCTACACGCCGCTTGCCGCACGGTTGCAGCAGAATGACCACGTTTCACGACCATGTTTCTGAGTTTCACGTAAATATCAAAATATTTTGAATATTGTACCTACATAATGTTACCGTTATGTGTTATGTAGGAAACGAGATTTTGAAAACGTGCATCGCCCGTCTTCTTTTATTTTTTGATACTAAATTGATTAATAGTATTAATAGATATTTTTCACCACTTATTTATTTTCTTGCTCTTTATATGCAAAAAAACTATCGATTTTTTGAAGTATCACCATCGAAAAACATTCTTTTTGTTTTTTAAAAAGGGGTAGTCGTAATATGAATGTCTTTCGTAACTCAATTTGCCTTAAGCATAATAGTCTGAACGGGAATCGAACCCAGAGATGTTCGCGGTCAAATCTGTTACAGTTCAAGATCCCACAGTGTGGCGTTATCGGGAGAAATTAAAAAGATAATGAAATGGAGTGGCCACCGCCCGCGCCGGCCCCGCGCCGCGCCGCGCCCGCCGACGCTGGCGCGCGGCGCCGGCGGTGTTTACGGAGATGTATAACGGGGCGCGAAGTGGCCTTGCGTATTTTGTGCACACTCACCATACAATATCGTACTAACCGACACTGTTTTATAACATTTACAGCAAATTATTGTTGACAGATTTCTATTAAAAATGTCTTGTTTTATTCTTGTCTGACTTATTCTTGTATTCGTTTAATTGGAAGATAGCTTCCATTGACAGGTTCAAGATAAGAATGTACATGAAATTGAATAGTTTTAGTGCACATTATCATTAGACGGATAACGTTGTTTTCTTTAAATGTTGAAAGACTATATAATTTTTGAAGACCCCAAAAGGTCACACGTCGTCATATATTCGAATTAAATTTTACATGTGAAACTGGACCTTATAATAAAACTATAAAAAAATATTGTGAATTTTTTATTGAACACGACACATTTTTATTGCTAAAATGACTTCATGGTAACTAGCCGACAATATTTTTTTGTTATATTGAAATATGTATAAAAGTAGTGTCGATTTAAATATGCCCATTGTGTAGATCGTTATTGGTGAGATATGGCTAAGGTCATCGTGGATGATAAACATCCCCCTCGGGGGCGATGGGGATGATAAACATGAAGGTCTCTTCCAGCACGGTGCGCTGATGTGCGAGGTCGGGCGGGGGCTGAGGGCGGACCCTCGGCGGCGCTAAAAGACTAATACTGTATTGTGTTCCCCGAACTGACCGCCACACGCAGCCATAACTCGCTCTGCGGATGTGGCATCGCTGGACGACTTTAAATCTCACTGGGGTTATCTTAGCAAGTTCACTGGCTATTCGTATCAAAAGAATTTTTTTAATTTAAATTTATTCTGTAATCATAAAAAAATGTCAAGTTACATCGCAGACTATCATCACGCGAGTTCGTAGTCAACGCAAGCCTAAAAAAAAAAATTAAAGATTTAAATGGATAGAAACCAGAATATTCTCTATGCGTGCAAACCTATACAAATGGAGCGTTACAACATTTTTGTAAAATTGTTCAAAACACTTCCAAAAGTAAAATAGGTATACCTACACAGTTAAAAAGCTCCCATATTTTGCCACATCCAGAGCCCGTTCGCTTCGCAGCGGCCGCGGCGGCGGGCCGAGCCAGCGCCCAAAGAAACGGACACAAACAAGAGAACGTCCCGCTATCAGATCGGAGCGATAATGAATTGACCCATTTAGCGCGTGAATCACTCATTATACCGCGCCCGGCACGTCGCAGCCCGGCCACGCCGACGGAGGGACGGGTAAGGGATGGACCCAGTACTCCTTTATAACTCCGTAGGACGATTCCTCGCTTAGCAGTGCAGACATTTTTCTAAATTAAAGACGCGCTACTAAGGATTAGTAGACTTTACCGCGTTCACTGCGCCCATCAATAGGTATATGGTCTCGGGAAGGACTGTTGTCTGCTACTGTGAAGCGAGTGCACATTTGTATGAGTCTGATACCGAGTAACTACGCACGATATGTGTTATGGCAAAAATCAAATCGAATAAAAATCGATAATCGGTTTACTCGGCACATCCCTGCGTGGAAACAAGTTGAGCCGAAAATATTTAGCGAACTTCGCCTTTTATCTGTTTGTTTTGATAATGTAGGTATAGGTTTATTAACTTTTTGTCGCCGCCGCGCGCCGGCGAGGTGCGACGGGGTCTCTGGGAAGGTTGCATTAGATTATTATCGGCTCAGAACTAAAATCAATAATTTCTTAATGATTACATTTTTGCTTGTAGAATCATACCTCAGCATAATAGTTTAAAAAATTCTGTTATACAAAACCTTTTAAAAGTTAAAAAATTGGTTGCAGGCTTAAAAAAAATTTGTACTCTTAAAGTTAAGACGTTAAAAGAAGAAGAATTGACGATCTCAAATAGGTCAGGGCTCAAAATAAATATAAGCTATCAAATAATTCCAATCCGATATGACTCGGTTGTGTGCTTATGTAAGATATTTGCTGATTAATGAGAAATAAAATTAAGGTATTCGTTGGGAACTTTCGTAATTATAACAAAAAATACCGAACAGTAAAATGCTCGCGGTTCGTGTGCGCGCCCGCCGCGCGCTGCAGTGCTAGCCGAATAACTTCTAATTATATGAAAATACAACCGAATAACAGTGAATTGTGATCGCCACTGACACATTGTTTACAAATGTAATCATTTTAAACAATGGCGCAATGTGCCGTTCTATTTTATAAGTCGTACTATTTTACCATCGGTGTAGACTTGTGAGATATACTCGTACAATTCGCTACACAAAACTAAATGACTTCATTAGTTAAATTGAAATGTTTGAATGTGAAAATGATCAAAAATTACAATGTTTCATGAGTTATTAATCATTAATACTAATTGAACAGACATACACGTAACAAACACAGGGTTGTTTGTTTAGTTGGATATTATGTATTAAATTAATTTACATCATCATCGTTCGCGAACCTAAGGCTCAACTTACGGGAGATGACACTCTTGTAAAAGAGACAAGAGCGTATAATACCTGCGCTGAAAAATACTATAATCTAATATCAGCAAAACTGAGCCGTGAACCAATCCGATTTAAGTATTTTTATCTGTGCTACTGTTCTCCGAAGTCTAGAAACTTCTTTCACGTCATGTACTTTCGTCAAAGGCATCCTAAGAGATGAACAAGGTCTGTGCTATATATATGATCGGTTCCAAAGATTTTGATGGAACTTGACCTCTGTGCGCTTCTCTTTAGAACTCCCTGGATTACACAGAAGTAGCGTGAAATAGCCATTTTCTAGCCAACCGTACTACCTGTTAAACTGCATCTGACTTACGATCAAGTGAGTTCGTAGGAAAACTCAAATTTATTTTGTTATACAAAGAGTTAGTTTGAGCCTAAATATGTATGTAGTATGTACGTACCTAATATTTATCTCGTAATGAAATTTCTCACCGAGGTGCCAGCCGGCACGCCAATTTACCAACGACTATAATTTAGGCCGAAACACCAAAATGCGTGACATTTTCTCGTGAATTCCTGAATGGCGTGCTTAGGTTTATAAGCTGGCTATTTTTTAGGGTGGTCCCAGCTATGGAATCTTGTGGACACAATCTGGAATTTCGCTATCGAAGTAAATATTTGGGTATACTTACAATTCAAATTAGTTTATTCATTACACGTTTCGAATTTCGAAGTTTGAGTGTTTTGTAGGGGGACGTGGGGCTATCGATTTTGTCGACTTATAGAGTACTGCTGAAGACCCTCCATAGTCCGGAACTTTTTGAAAAGGAGTACCCTCTAATCCCACAAATTACAACTCAAAGATGCTATTTCGAATCTGAATCACTACATCAGTGAAAATTTGGTGAAATTTTTATATACAATCAACAGTGATAGGCATGTTGGATTATAGCGGGCGCCGGATGAGACCGGAGCCACATTACTGGGGGTCCACTACACATGTTTGTGTATTTTTGTCTAATGCGATATTTCCATATCGAAATTCATTTTTTTAATAAATTTATTTACAGTATTAGTAGCAGGTACAACTAACTAAATCCTTGCTACAACGAAATCAATTACAACTAATTAACACTTTACTTAATTAATAATTGTTTTGCTAGATCGTTGAGCCGATTGACCCATGTACTCATTACGTTTATATAACCTCTAGAAAGTTCCTTCTACCTATAAACTTAATGTAGGTACAACAGTTGATTGACCCGAGAGTAGCATTATCTAGTCAAGGATATAATGACAATCAAATAACGACGTTGATGGCGTCCTACCCCACTCGACGAGCTGTGGAGGTAATCAGCCTTTTCAAAACATACCAATAAATAACATAATTCCTGGAATGATTTCACGTTCCCCGTACAAATGTCTTGTTATGAGAATTCATTTCTTACTAGTTAATCAAAACATCTTGTAGGAATTACTCTCAATTACCTATTATGTTGCTTTCGGTAGGTAATATTATTTTTCGGATTGAATTTCTCTATCGCGTTATCGTCGCAAGGTTAAATTTCTTCGCCGGTATAGAGCTTTCCTAAAAGTCTAATGAAGGCTCTGCGTGGTTTTCGGAAATAATTTCACATTTCATATTGTTAGGTATTTTTTGTGTAATATGATTTATTTTACATTATTAGATAAGGAAAATGGATTTTGATATTATTTAAAACCAATTAGCGCCATTAGTACCACCCACTTACTAGCAACTGTGTGAAGTTCTTTTATTTCATAAATAGGTAGTTTATTACACTAGATTGTAAAAAAACCCATAGGCCATTTGTTACTTATTTTTCGGTAATTACATTAATTATATACTCATTAGCATCTTTATTTTGGCCCTTAGAAATTTCTGGTTGTGTAATTTATGTTAAATTAAATCATGAAACGAATTGAAATATAAAAAGAAAAGAATCTCTTCTACGTTTAAAGCTAGTTGGGAAAACATGGATCTATGCAAGATGCCACGTAGCGCCATCTTTGGGAGAACAATCAAAGATCGCCTCAAAATTAGTGTTTCATTAAAATCAAATTCGACTGGGTTAGTTGTTTGAGAACTTAGTTAAGTTCTCTAACAACCAGGAGGTCTTCAATTCAAAATGTTCTTTCGCTTTTGTTTCTGGGTGTAATAAAATCTACATATACGAGTACATAAGTAAATAATTCGTCTATACATATATATGTTTACCAGTTGTCTGGCTCGCCTGTTATTAATATTATGTTCGTGTTAATGTTCTACCCACACATCGGTGATTTCGAGTCAATTTGATTGGTATTTTGATTCTATATAACTGTTACAGACTTAAGTATAGACATACCTAAGCTTTTATCTTGAAACAGAAGTTACGATAATTCATTTAACCTGAGATTTCTCACAGTCAAATCATTCTCATAATGGAGCGGCGGTCTAAACGGTGGCGATGCAACAACGGTGGTCCCCGACCGTGAAAAGCTTACGAAAGGTTTCGTAATGTTCGCAATTACGTAGCACCGGCCGTGACGCGGCCGACGCGCGGCGGCGCGCTCCGATCGACTGTGAAATGGACAGGGGTAGTTGCTCATTGCCGCCGCGGCTCTAAGCCCCCGTGACTACTACATCAGTGCATACTCGTAGATCAACGATTTACTTCAATGAGTAAGGCCCCGCGTTCGATGACTGCTATCTATGACCATAGACAATGCTGACATTTCCCGTACAAAGACTTCGCGCATGTATAAAAATAAGCACACAAATTCAGTGATTGTATGTTTTCCTAACTTTAATTATATTCGTAAAATATAAGTCCGTTTAGGCTGTGAGTGCAAGTGCAAGATTAATTTAAGTTTACATTGACTATATGACTATGTTATGTAATAAATAAATTAGTAATTTGAATTACTTCTATTTTTGACATAGAGTTCCTCGGAGATTACATACTCGTATTTGTAATATATACCTCCCGTAACCGGGAGAACAATATGCAGGTGAGGCTAACTTCGGATTCAAATACACAATCGCTATTCGCTATCCAAACAGAAAAAAAACGGGACATCCAAATCAATCCAATACATACGGTTAGCTTGATCAGGTCACGTGCACTTACCTGCAGGCGAGAAAAAAACATATTAGCGAATGTAACAAAGGCGAACACCAGATGGCGCGGGCGGCAGATCAATTTATAACGCGAAAGGTGCACGTCGATTGCAACGGTATTGATGTAAGACACGTGCATGAAGAAAAAGAAGCGAAAAAACATGTGTCACTACGCACGTGATAGCTGTTCTAAAACTTGCATGGGTTCGGTACAGGTAACTAGATAACCTGTTCACTCCGAGGCTGTATTTCACTAATCATCAGGCGAGCTCGTAATCAAAGGCAAGGGTATACAATCAAAAGAGAGCAGAGAACTTGTTACTACCAACTCATTGGAATTTTTTTTAGAAGCTTTCATTGTTACTCTAGTTTCAAATCTTTAATTTAGATAATGCAATTTCATGAACTGTAAAATCTAAATTCCGGCTCATGTTGATGTTCAGATTGTTGGCGTCAGTGAACAGATCGAAGTTAAAAACCGTCGAACAACAACGTAGCATGTCTCGGGGCCCGTTCCAGCCGAATGCTAATCGCTCATAATTCAATTTCGGAATGGCCCTAGCGCGATACGCGATAACTCCGGCCGTTCAATCGTCTCGAACGGCGACAGCGTCGGCCGGCCGCACGCCGCAGAGGTCGCGGCTAGGGCCACGCTACTGATGGCTGTTGTTGATTGTTTCACTAACTTTCACATAAATAATTTACAATACAAATATTATGACTGACATAATATGGCACTGGAACACGAAGTTGGAAGACATTAACGCGAACGTGCTGTTTAAATTAAACATGCAGTGCTTCCGCGGATAATCTATATTACTTATTTATAGAATACCGGGGCAGGAATAAGTTGATGTTGTCAGGTGCCGTTTAAACATTTGCCATAGTCATGCCCCCAGAGTTACAGCAGTTCCGGACACGCCAGCGCTCTGGCACTTCACAAGCCTAAGATCGCAACCACTCAACCATGATATGAAATCACATTTTGTCACAGTATTAAAAATTGCTTTGGAAAATACCAGAACAATGTCGGCTCCTTGTTAAATTGAACTATTTATTGTCAGACAATAAGAAGTTAAATATATTTTTAGATACAGAAATCGTTTAATAGCGAAGCAGATGAAGGAAGTCTACTATCTGTTTATCTAATCTGGTCGGTAATATTTTATTTTAAAACATGGATAGATATTTATACACGAAGTACAAAAGTATTATTTGTATTCAATGACAAATATTACCGCAATCGTTAACGTTGAAACAAGGGAAATTGACAGACGGCAATACTTTCTGAGTCGCGTGACGTTAAGTATTGCATTGCTTGTACGATGAATGTTCACGAAAATTCCTAGTAAAAATATTAATGAAAGTCATAAGAAATATTGCTGAAAAATTTGGGCAATGAGCGGGTATTCATCGCGATACAGAGGTGACATATTACCAACTATTAGGATCTTGGATTGTAAAAATTATATACGGCAAAATAAAAGTATTTCATAAGAAACATATTGATGTTTAATAGCGACATTGGAGTTCGTTCAGAAAACTTGAAAAACCTCGTGCGGTGCCTGTTACATCAGGACAAACGGCGATTCAGCAATATTCCTGATAATATTTTCCTTACAAATACGACTCTTTGGCAAAACATGTTTGAACCACACCCTAGACGTCGTATAATTGGCACAAGACCACTCAAGGGCTCTCCTAAATCGGCAATAGAAACTCACAAACCGGAAAAACATTATGGCGATCTAATTCTGTTTATATTTGTGCTATACGGAAGTCGAAAGCTGCGGTGGTTTTTCTGCGAGCACCACCCCAGGCCACGTGTCTCGAGATTGTGAATCAGAAATAAATGCGGCCTTAGAACAGACCCTTGTGGCACACCTGCTCGGTAAACGTGAAGTCATTGATTTCCTGACGAACGAAACCGCTCCTTATTGCTCTCCTAATAGGAATATGTGTATAGGAATGCTCAGATTGTACGTAGTAAGCACATATTTGGCAGGAAGAGGGTGTCTATTGAATTATATTTAGTCGAAAGCTCCCTGTGGGTATGATTAAACAAACTATAGGCGACAAGGTGCGCGGCGGCACGCTCTACTGTGCGGCGATATTCTCGGATGTTGCTCGCTTATTATCCTATTCCTCTATTCGGTGTTATTATTTTCATTATATGCATACTCATTAAATTCTTTAAAATCGGTAGCAATAGTCACAACAAAACATAAGGGTGTTTACTCTTGTTTTGTGCATATGAGGACATTTGATTTTCTGTTTTGTCTAGCTATGTAAACGGATGTCAGCTGATCATAAAAGTAATTGTCATGCAGTGTACAGTTATACAAATTAATAATATGGAATAACTATTACCGAACCAAAAATAAATACTTTCTGTGCGTGCGCAACTAATTATCTCACATTCATCTAAATTTAATCTCTCATAAGTGTTATACTACTCTGTTTCAACAATTCATAAATTAAAAGTCAATCTAATTCGAACCTTAACTTCGCTTTGTAAGGAACCACGAAGCTTTCGCAACGGTAAATTGATAGTTCCTAAAAACAACCCCTCGAAAGTTAAGAAGTCAATAAGATTATAGCTAAATATTCGATGGGACATATTGAACGGTGATAGAGTTCAAAATAGAAGGTTTTTTGTTGTTTTGATTATAAGTGGGAAGTTTGTGCTGAGTTGCTACGGGGTATAAAAAAGGCTTTTTTCTTCAGTTGCGAGCGGCGCGCGCGCACGCCAGATGGCGTGAGGGGCATTGACTCCTTAAATATATTTTTTTGTTCAAATCGCGACCCCTAAGTGCGGTCGGGGCTCGGTTAATTTGAAGTAAGTAGCGCCATTGTGCTTGGATAAATGTTTGAAAACTTGCAAAATGCGTGCCATTTTTTAGCGGATTATAATTTTCTGTTCACGTTGGCGAAAGGGGATATTAAATTTAAGGACATAATAGTGCATTCAATGAGCTGTACATTGTGCATGATCATCCGAGGTCCTTGTACATTTGAGTATTTAATGAATTGTGGCATGTGTCGGCTGCAACGGCAATACGTTTTAATAAGCGGAACGTCTACAATTTATCTACAATTAATAGCATTTCACCACCTACTCGTATTGAAGTCTAACTTAACCTTTGCAACTTCCATTACTGTGTTTGACTCATACTAAGGCTGACAGAAGGTATCCAGATCTAGTCTGTTGATTGGGCAAACGTTTTTTTTTCACCCTTTAATGGTCCACTGCTGGACCGGGTGTCCTCTAATAGTGAGAGGGATTAAGGCCATAGTCCACCACTGGCCAAATGCGGATTGGTAGGCTTCATACGTGACGAAATGTATCTGTTATCAGTTTTAATTGAAATCCTGCCTATTTACGAGTATGATAATTGGTTGCAAATGTCCATAGATCGGGGTCGGTTATTACGCAGTAATAGGAAATATTTAATACGTACAAAAAAGAAACCATCGAAGATTAATTATATAACAATCATAAGTAAAAATAATTAAAAGAGAATACCATTCGAACAATAGCTTGTGTTATTTCTTATTTACATAATTCAATGTGGAAACATGACTCTCATCAATTAAGATCAGCCTTTGTATGCTGCATTCACAATAGTGTAACATTACTTAGCTTAATATTGTAATCAAGTAAGTGATCGTTATATTATAAATGGTGTTTTTAAGGTTGTGTAATTGTCATCTACGTATCGGTTTATTTTACAAACGCCCGCCATAACTACACAGTCTGCAAAACATGGCGTCAAAAGGAGAAAAACAAAAACATTTCAAAAATAGAACAGCGCGTGCGTTCGGATACACGCTCCGGTAATTGTATGTTTCGGAAACAATGCGATCACCTGCGCGTATACGAACACGCGAAATATCTTTTTGCATGTTGAAAAAAAAACGCGACCATTTGTAAAAAATATAAAAGTATCTGCATCACTCATTCAATGTTTTGATGGTTAAATTGTTGCCAAGGCATTGATGGCTGCGGGCGGTTTTAAAGATAGGGAAGATCATCTTAAGGTTGAGAATATAAGCAACTTTATTACATTTCTGATTGAATATACATAATTATAAACCAATATTTAAAAGAATGGTATGATAACGGACGTTCTTATAACCATTTTACTACAGGACAATGACATATGGAATATTTTGAGGACCTGAATGTGAGATAAATAACAGCAAATGCCAAAACTAGCAGGTTGAACAAAAGGCGAATTTAATACTTACCTACTTTCTTAACCAGTCAGCCCGTGCTGATGGTGATAACAAAAAAAAGCTATATTTTCAAAGTTTTAATTTTTTCGTCATCAAAATTTATTTTAACGAATTGATTTAGACGCTAAGTATTTTGGAATAATAAAAAATTAGTGAACCCTAATGACCGTTAATCTTGCAGTGTATAATTTGTAAAATTTGATACTGGCAGGTACGTGGTACGTTCCAATCATATCATTAGCTGCATTATGCAGTTGAGGGTGCGTTTAAATCGTTTTTGAGTGCTTCTGATATCCAAGCCTCGTATCAAAACTTTGGGACAAACAACCGGTAAAGCACTAAACGTTCCGCTAAAGAACTAGTTATGATATTGGCTACAAACGTCTTTGAACATAAAGGATTAACGGGGTTACCTTTAACTTGTGTTTCTACAAGAGAATACCTTTATCGAATATAAGTATCTCATATGTTGTCTGTCAACAACGATGTTGGCAGGAAGGGTGGGCGCCCTACCGTTGTTTCCGTGAGATATGCAATAATACTTATGCAACAGGAGGAGGCGTCACGCGAACTGATGGGGAAGAGATCGCGAATTACCATAAATACGTTGGTGGCGTGCACGGCGGCCACGACGTCATCGCTCTACAAAAATTGTACGCTAATGCCCTTCCTTCACAAAGAGTGTCTATCGGCATTTTCAAAGATAAGGGAATATCATTTCAGTCTTGTTCTATTGGTTAGAGATCCTAACTCAGAAACTTGAGGTTTTGGGCTTGAGCCTCGCAGGACCAACTTTCATGTCATGACCACATTTTGTTGTCTGCTCTGTGTCTGCGTGAAATAGAATTTCTACGTACGTATTGGAGAGTACATATTTATCAGCGCCCTATAATACAGGCGTTTAAGTACTTAATTACGAATCGAATTGTTTAATTGTCCTAAAGCTACAGTTAAAGTTATGAATACCTACTTTTATGAATATCACCTTCATTCTCCGCGACGCGAATTGAGCATTCGTCAGTTTAAGGAAATCGGATCGCGCGTCCAGATTCCCCACCGCCGTCCACTCAATAGCCAGCCATCAATCAGCACAACATGCAAATCCAGTACTTGTCGCGCGCCTTACCTGTACATCTGCGCGCGCAGCTGCCGCGCCCGGCCAGATGGCGGCTGCATGTGCGCGCGATTACTGAATATGTGGACTGTCTTGGGGTGGTTCGCGATTTTGTACCACATTTGAACCATAACATTAAGGACTAATTGAAACGGTTAGTTCGAGGATTATTGCGGTTTTGTTTTTCATGATAAACTTTTTTTATAAGCCGCAGTGTAAAATCTTTAAGGTTATGTACCGTTCTGTAAGCTTTGGTAGAGCTAGGAAGATAGTTTTATCAGAAGAGACATTTTGACGACACACTGCTCATGAACTAAGTATTTATAAAGAAAAGTACGAACGAAACTGTAGATGGCAGAACGTATGAATGAAAGAAAGAGAGTGCTTGGAGGATCCATGTACGTATACCAAATGTACAGTTAGTATATTGATCTTAACCCCCCAACAGCTTGCACCTCGCACGCGCAGCACAAGCCAACCCTAAAATAACGAAAACAACTGCACGACTAACTAGAGCTGAAATGTGGACGCGTGCGCCGGCACGCATCTGCCGCGAAACCTGACCCGCTCCTTGCCATATGAATTATGCTACTTCCGAAAAAAATTACACAACCGAAAACGAGCTCTATCATTAGAGCAACAGAACACTTATTTGATGAACACGAAACACCGAAATAATATCATACCTTATAAGGATGATTGGACTTAATTGCAATGGTGGTAGAGTTGAGAATCAATCGTGCGACGCGCATTGCTCTAATAAGCAAATCATCTGGAAAAAGACATGTGTATATTTCGCGAAGGCGCGACAGATGGCGGCTAGTTGATTTCGAGATGTCATGTTTGTTTGAGGCGGGTTTTTTGTGTGATAGCGGCGCGGTGTCCTGTTACGCGAAATCTATTGTTAACAATGTAATAGTTTCGTGCTGTATGGTTTCTGGAACGGAACATGTCGCGGGGGAGGCAGGTGCGCGCGTGTTTCCAACGTCATAGTTCAAAACTTCACATTATAACCACGTAGACACCGCGTACTAATGTGTCTGAAATCTTTGGTAGATTGGTGGTCTCTGCATACCACGTTAAGACATTAGCGTGAAGGTCTAATAGCAGTAAATATTGAGATTATAGTTCGCTAAAAGAAAAAGAATCACTACAAATGACATTCGTATTCTATTGTAATTGGATTTGAAGTGATTTATTTTCGGTTATCTAATATATACATTTATTGTTATAAACTGTAGCTTTGCCAAATCCCTGATTCAAAATGGTATTATATTAAGATATATCTTCACGTATTAACATACATAATGCTTATCTAAAAAATGTACATAACATATCAGTTAATTATCCTTGATATTGTCAGTGTTCCGATATTCAACAGCTGGAGCTCTATAAACGAGTATAAATTTGGTTGACATGGATTGTGTTGAGTCGATGCGTGTAGGCCGTGCATAACTGTACTCAACATCGAGCACCATTCGTATGCCGCGCGCGCCGCCGCCTCACCGCCGATTTCCGATCACGGGAAATAACGTTTTTAAAGTAAAACAACACATCCTGCTATTGTGTCTAACTAACACTGGCTTATATCTAGAGTCTAGAGTAAAGACGTCTAGAGTCAAAAGTCAAGAGTCTAGAGTCTAGGGTTTCGAGTCTAGAGTCTAGAGTTTAGAGTTTACAGTCAAGAGTCTAGAGTCTAGCCTAGAGTCTCCAAAGCCAGCGGGTTTTGGTGAAGAGAGCGTTAAATGTATAAGCACATCAGGCCTGTAGGTAGGGAAAGACACTTAGATCTGATGTATTTGGACGAGGAAGGATAATTATGGTTTTCATCGTACACCAAGAGTAATAATTGAGACAATTCTACACGCCTAATTCCAATTACGGACAGTCTGTCCGGAATTGGAATCAAACACTGTCATTTAATCAAATGACAGTGTTATGATAACCCGACCACTGATAAAGATGTAGTGTTTATTTAGATATTTTTGTTACAATCAGACACAGAAAAGTCAGACGTGATCATCACACAAATGATTATCCTGAGTAGAAATCGAATCTGAACTCCCGTGAAGCAGTGAGAATCTTTAATCACTCGGCCAAGAGAGGAGTATCACGTGTTTGTAAATTTAGCGCTGACCACGAGCCAGGCGATTGTGACTTGTGTCTTGTGAGCGACCGGTCTCCGCCGGTGGTCTGTGTCGGGGAGATTTGCAGTCAGTGCCAGACACAAATCTGCCGATTGCCTTCACTCGTGTCTGTGTCCTCTATTGCACCTACATTCGTAGTGTGCAGCTAAGCTAATTTGTTTATTAAACACCAATAAAACACCATAAGAATAAGCAAAATTAATAGTTGCCACATTTATATAGACACGAGTATCCAGTTGAGCTTTTTCCCGTCGGCTTTTCTCTATCGTCTTAATAGCCTGAGAGCCTGAGAGGCACCAAAACGAATGAACGATGGCTACAACAACGTATTCCGTTCATTAAGTGTACGATAAATGATAATGAATAAGACAAGCCGCGCGCGAGGAGTGGCGCGCCGGAGATGTGTTATGTCACGATTAAGTTTCTTCTTGGAGCTTGTCCAAGCGCGCTCGCGGCGAGTAGCGCCGCGTCTGCACCGGACATTTGCGTCTCCACTCCAACTCTTTCTTTTACATCACCCGGTACAATGTAACTGCTATTATATTCTATAATTGGGCGCCGATCGTGAAACACCCTGTATACCAGACAACATATAGGCGTACTTGCGAGCTCTGATACTTATTGTGCAGATTGAGACAATGTAACGTTTAAAAATGGAACACTCGATGTAAACGAACTCAGCAAAAGTCGCCGTGTCATGTAGTGTCAATGTTGTGTCTATGAACCGCAGTGATTAGAATGTCCGCGGCTCCTGGCGTACGTTTGCAATTTCCTTAAAACACACGGTGACCTTCTTTTGTGTAGCGTCTGTTCCGAAATACACCCTGTCGCGCGGTGCCGGCTACGGGCGGCAGCGGTGACGTGCTGATACAGTAACAAAATTGATTATTCTTTCAAACACCGTGTAATATGTAAACACGAAGTTTCATTCGGCCCTAGAGTTGCGGAAGAGGCCCGTGCTCGGCAGTGGAGTGTGTACGTAGAGCTCTGTAGCCAAAAATAATATCACATATATTTATGTATTGTAATGCTAAACTAGCGCTTACAAGTTGATTTTAATATGTAATGTAAATTAATATTAATGTTACCTTTATCAATAAATATTCAAAATTCACTGGTAAGATTTTAATTAATATAGTTCCATAATATATGTTCAAATGTATTATTGTACTAATAACATCTTCTGTTCGTGTGTAATAATTTAATTCCCTCGTAATTCGCCGCCCCCTTTGCTTCAGTCCTGAAGTTCGCAGTTCAGTGACGAGGCGCGCATAGGTGAGCCTCCTTTGTCCTGGTGCTGTGTGGAACGGCTCGGAGACAGTCGACGTCACGGCCCAAAGCCGAAGGTCGTGGGTACTCCGAAATAACCATTAATGCTTACGAAATAAAGGACATGAATTTTACGTTAAAGTTTAAAGTTTAATTGATATTCGTGGTTGTAGTGTTTCAGCGTGGGTAACAATTAATTTGAAGATTATAAATTAGAAGACTTGAAGTTTGTCTACATGCATTTTTATATCCCAGTGCTGGGGATTTGTTTTTTTTTTGAGGTTTAGAAGTTTAGATAGATATCTGACTTTAATACACAAATAGCTCAAAGACACGCTGCCATTAATCGCTACAATACATGCCCGATAGTACACTCGCGTCATAACGTTTCCAGTGAGAACAACAAAAACACGAAACGAGCGACCATTGAGGAAGGGAAGAGAACGTGTTAATATCTACATATCAATTACACGCATAATTCGATTGAGGAGCGATTTGATTGAATTAATCCAGCCATGCGTATGCGGGCGCCATGCGCCGGCGCGCCGCGGGCCGGGCGGCGGCGGGCGCGGCGGGGGCCGGGGAGGCGAGGCGTCGAGACGTCGTCTGCGCATCCCGCCGCTGACCCGCTTTGATGTTACCACGCAAGGAACGGTAGAATTGAAATGTCATTTAATCGGAATTATCCCGACCTAAAATACTTTAACTTTACTATGTATCAGATAACATTAGTTCCAACGCCGCGAGATTCCTTAATCTAATCAATTGTCTCGTTACATTTTAAATGTGGAATGAACTTTGAGGTGTTCTTTGACCACTGTGTCATGTGGTTTTTAAAAAAACGCCAAAAGCGCTCTACAAAGCCGGAAAACCAGTGACGATTCGTCCAATGTTTCAAATATTCAGTGGCCCGTCGGCCTGTTAGCTAGAGCAAGTTTATAATACCAGTATACACGGCCCGCGTCTGGTCGTTCACCGAGTCTGTGGCGCAGTCTGTTGGGGGCCAGTTCGTATATTTGCGAGCGCGGCGAGGCGACGCGCGCACTCGCAGGACGCGGGGGATGATACGGGATTTGCATGCTAAGTAACTAATTTTACAAATACATTTCAAACAAAATTTAGTTAAGCTTCATTAGAAGTTCTAAATTTCTTGCTTTTGTAATACATATGTGAGGTCAAACCTATTTCCCACATGGTTAGGCGGAAACTAAAAATTTCCTACCGCTAAGGACTCGATAAACTTCCTTTCTATTTCCTGTTTTCATCAATCATCGTACAGGCTGTAGGGGTTGACGGAGAGAAAATAAAAGTCTTTACACACTCACCGCTGTACATATATTCAGTATCAAAATATTAAATTATGAAAATATGAATATACATAAATAAAGAGTCCTTGCGGCGTCGAGAGATGTGCGCGGAGGACTGCGGAAAAAACAAAAGAAGAACAAGAAACAGAAGACGGAAAACAAGAATGGCGACGCATGTACGCATAATTAGAAAAATATTAGTGACGTCACCAGCACGCCGCAAGGCTATATTCTTATTAAAGCACTAGGGAACCTGTGTCGGTACTTTAAATGACTTTCCTCCACCTAAAACGAGTACCATTCAAAATCGCCACATAAATCTGTTTGGCAATTCTATTAACATTCATTATACATACGTAAGTTGATCAAATCTTACGTAATCCTTTAAATCTCTCTACAATTATTATTCGAGTTACGTCAATAAATTAAGTTAATACGTACTCCGCTATTCATTATATATTGCTTTTAATATTGTGGTAATGGTAACCCTTAATTCCAATTCGTAAAATATAGTATTTGACATTTTTGTCAGATTTCCACAGACACCAGCGCCTCTGGCGGCTAATTTAAACGCCACAGCTCGTGCTGTTTTCAAAACTTTACCACATACAAAATGAACTGTTACATTTCATTGTGACGTGAATTTGGTACGTGTACCATCTTTCGTCTCCCTCTATCTCGCGTCGTCTCATTCACGCGATTTTGATAGACTTTGAATTCATCAAAACTCATTACAAAACACAATTTGTGAAACAATTTTCACGAGAGATCGGAGAGATAATGGTAACAATTGTGAACATTTGTCAACAGCGATGACGATTGTACATGCACATGACAAATTGAACCTTATTGTATGGATTATAAAGTTTAATTTATCTCGACCATGTGTACGAGACATGCATTAGAGATTAATTTATTTTTTTCTTTTTTTTAATCGTGCGAAGTGATGATTATCGTAAATGACTAAATAAATTGGAAATTCTAATCAATATTTACATCTGAAAATTACGACCCGATAAAATCGCCGGGAATGTCACCTCTCTCTTTTTAATAACAATAATACAATAACAAGAACAACTCTCCTATATTTATATCGCATATTTACGTAGAAAACTTTAAACCCACTTTTTATCACACAAATACAATATTTGTCCGCGGCAGTAATCGAACCCCGGCTCAGCGGTCGCGGTCCCTTATCACTGGACCACGATGCTCATCAATTTATAAAATCGATACTGTATGATGATTTTGACTATATCACGCATTTTCAGTAAATATAATGCTAAAAAATAGATCTGGATTCACAAACTAAATTATGTTGTAATATATTTTATTTTATTGGTATCTTCGAAATCGCGCAGATAGAAAATATATCATGGTTACCTTACCCATGATAAATATATTTTCTATTTGAAAATATCGGTGATTAACAAGTACTTGTTTTGTATTCAGAATTCAACGATCTCCAAGTTAAGAACCCATTAAAACATTTAAACAAGAAAAGTTATTGAAACTTTTTAGTTTTAATATTATAAATTTGCATGTTTCAGGGAAACAATTGTTAAAACAAATAAAATAAAAAAACAATGTCGCCCGAACAGGGACTTGAACCCTGGACCCTTGGATTAAAAGTCCAATGCTCTACCGACTGAGCTATCCGGGCATA
>DWQT01000217.1:0-26438 GCA_018244895.1 Myscelus amystis hages | reverse complement strand
AACTATGTAACACTGAAAGGATTTTTCAAATCGGACCAATATTTCCTGAGATTAGCGTGTTCAAACAATCAAACAAACCTTTCAGCTTTATATACGAGTATTAGTATAAATCGAAAGACAAAAGGTATTAGTGTATCTATGTTGGATTATAATTTGTTTGAATACAGCCGAATCTATATTCAGCAAAGCGCGTCTTCGCGAAACGTGACTGCCAAAACAGGATATGAGAACGAAGGAGATCTAGCCACAACCTGAAATTGTGACTCGGTGTGGTGCAATTTAAAAGCGATAGCGAGAAAGCGACTTGGTTCGCGATCCGTCGAGAACGTCCCTAGTGAGCGCGAGCAATGGACTTCGGAGCTACGTGAGATACAGATTACTTGAAGAGTATCTTTTAAAGACTAACACTAGATGAGCCGACGGAAGTTTCTCAGAAACCGTCGTTCTTAGTGGGAAATATGCATGACTACATGTAAAAGCTAAATTCGAATGCATAGAAATTTTCTGCATTGATTTTTCGGTGCTTACCTACTATGACTTCGGAATCATTAGCTCCATTTGTAAATTTCCAACAAGTTGATTATTTTATTGAATATAAAAGTTTGGAATAATTAACAGACTAGTCATAAATAATAAAAGTGCTCGTAAAAAAATGATAAGCTTAAAGGCAAGTCGCTTGTAACTTGATAATCAGTTTAAAACAACAAGATGATAAATGTTTTCTTAGTAAAGTTCCAATCTAAACGCCACTCGCATGAATTTTGGGACCGGAGACAGACATCTGCATTTATTAAGTAAAACTAACTTTTGCCCGCGGCTTCGCTCGCGTTAAGAAGTATGTATCTAAATATATAAATAAGTTAGGTCTCAATAAATTATTCAATCAGTCGAAAATCTAAAAAGATTTATACAAAATTTCAACCTCTATTTTATCCCCTTGGGGGTAGAATTGATCAAAATCCTTTCTTAGCGGATGCCTACGTCATAACATCTACCTGCATGCCAAACTCAGTCCGAGCCGTCTAGTGGTTTGGGCTGTGCGTTGATAGATGACTATGTATTTGTGTATTTTATATTATGTAAGCGATTATCTCAGTCTTCAAGAGAAGCAAGACTTTTGTGATCGACCTTTGAAAGGGCGGATACTGACTAATGCACGGTTACCAACATGACAAAAACATTGTTATTTTTAGGTAGTACCACTAGGCAGTTTTGTAGGGCCTATATTTTATAACGTAAAATTAGTACCCCGCACGAAAACGCGGTTAACTGTTATTAATAAGAGATTGGAATAATACTCGTATTTGCAGAAGGTTTCCAAGTTTGAGTTTATGACAACTTAAACTAAGTTAGTCGGTAACTTTTAACGACATTGCCATAAGGTCGTTGACCTTTTCAACTTTAATGAAAGTTAGAACACGGATACAGTTGTTAGTTTAGATACGAAAATGTAGGTAGCATGTATGTATCTTTTGTACGTTTTGTTGGAAGATTTTAATTAAGGTAGAAAGGCTTATGATGTTTATCTGAAATGTAAAATTCTTATATATGTAATATGCCATGGTATGTACGTAGAATGTTTACAATGCTTGTGCATTATTTCTGAGCATTTATACAAATATGCTATAAAAAACATAACGAATATCTTTTTCGTAGCAAAAATAAATTTTCATACAATCACTGAGCTAATTGGTCTAATATATGTATTCAAATACCTCACACATAGCGGAGCCTCATTATAACGTGTGTTTATTTAATGAACGTCATACATTTTTATAGCCATCATTTATCGGCGTTTGGCGCCTGTAAGTCGGGCGTAAAAAAGCGACGGAAAAAACTCCCAGCGCTCTTTTAAAATAAGGAAATAAAATTTTCCATGTTGCAATATGGCTTAAGTCAGATAAGGAGGATGTGTCGGCTTAAACCGTATTCCTTATTGGTATAAACCCACATTACATAAAAACACGCGTACATATTTAAATATATATGTATGTACGTGATGTCTGTGGGAGCCGTGATAGTCTAGAAGTTTGTATTTCGGTCGCTCACCCGGTGGTGCGGGTTCAAATCTTGTCTTGCACTGAATTTTATAAATCGATATCTAAATTAAAAATTATACGCCGTGGGAAATATCTTGAGGAAACAAAACAACTTAGCATCCTACAGAATGTTTCAGGTGTATGAAATCTGCCAATCCGTACTTGGTCAGGGTGGCAGACTAGGTGGCAGACAAGTCTCAAAAGAGGAGACTCGCATCCCTCAGTGAAACAATAAAAGCGGGCAGTAATAGAGTTTGTACGAAACAAGAGACGAAATACTTTCGAGTCAGCCTGTGTAAATATAAAACGTTTTAATCTCATAGATATTCAAGGGGTGTTTTCTTTTAAGTCACGAGTCTTGAAAGTTTAAAATCGAATCTTCCGTTATCGTCACCATTGTTTCTCAGATAACTATTTCGCACAATACGACTTTCTAGCGAAGCAATATTTTCGAATAACATATAAAAGTCTCAGTTACTAAAAAAACATATGATCTATTAAACTTTTTAAAACAAAGATTAGACTACGATTTGACTGCAATCTCTAAAAAAATATACATATGTATACAAAATTGTAATAATGTATTGTAATTTACTGTACCAAAAGCCTTTTCTAATTAGGCCACAACGGTCGATCGCTAAGTTCGACAGTTTATAGTTGTATTGTACGGAATCCACACGTCTGAGTACTATTTGGTATTTTGTTATGTTTAGCAAGAAAGACGTTGAAATATATTTATTTAAAAACAGAAATCATATATTAAAAAATTCAAATTAGGCAAATTCGGCACTCAAGTTTGCAATCATAGAACGCTACAGCTTGTATATGTTTGAAAGGAAAATACGTTGGAAAACATAAAAGTTATTTCAGACTGGGCTGATGTAATTTCGGTGGACGCGGCACCGCGGGACGCTCTGTCGTTTTATGAACGTATATAAATATTTATGAACTCCCACTATCTGGCCACTGCAGCCGGCGTACGAACAAGTTTCATGTTCTGCAAACAAAAAGTGTTATTCTCCTAACGACGAAGTCACTTTGTTGCTGGAATTCACGAATGTTCGTATGCAAACTTCAAGTTTATGTTAATCACGTGTAATCTACAGTTGAGAGTCCGTTGCTAATTCAATGCACTTATATTGAAATAACTAGCTACTGAGCTGTGGGTAACAGCTAGTTACTAAATAATATCTAGCTAGTAACTAAGCTTTGTTCATACGTGAAAATTGTCAAATAAATATTCGGTCATAAACGTAAATGCTTACCAATGTGCTCGTCAAATAAATGTTTGTCCTGGACGCTAATCTATCTCATGATAAATAAATACTTTCACAAAAGAAACTCAAATCGCGTTGTCGACTACCTATTGTAGTTTTACAGAAACGTGTGGCAATGATTTGGTACCAAAAAATTAATCAAATTAATTTAGGATCGTTTATAATTTTTTTTTTAAATATCTCAATATTCTGACGAAATTGCGTTGCATGTGTGTATTAAATCTGATTCGTATACAATGAGTTTAGAGTGAAATAAAACAAATTGTAAGCACTATTACTGCGGATCGTTTCCAGACAATTTACCGACATAAAATATTACTTAGAATAAATACTTACTTTGAATTTTTACAGAGATCGGTTGAAGATTTAATTTCGTATCCTGAATCGTGAGTGTTTCAGTATTTTCAGAGAAGATTCATTAGTTAGTTCGAAATATATTAAAAGTTCTTTACGCGTGTTATTTCAGCTGTAAAATGTATCCTTCCTTCTATAATGTATATAAAATCGATGTTTGAACTTATTAGTTAGGTAGCTAATGTTTTTATAACTAACTGCCATGTCTCGAGTTTTCGGAAACCTTTTTTAATAATGTTTTTAGCTTCAAAGAATATGTCGGTACTAAAGCTAATTTTACAACAGCTGTGACACGAGAAGTACAATGGAAAGAAAACCATTTAACATCTTCAATTTGCGATGTAAACCCTTGTTTTATTTCAATGTAATTACAGGCATGGATGCATTGAACCCGTAAGTGGTTTGAAACACGTCCGCTTTGTACGAAATTATTGGCTTCTCTGTAATTTACTCGAAAATTCTTTAGGTATATATCCGAAAGTAATACTTATGCAATGTTAAGGCTAGAATATACTCGTAATTAATTCATTAATAAACGCCGAGGCCCCATTTCAATTTACACGTCAAAATGGAGCTCAAATGATATTCATACAATCTTTATGAGGGTAACTATACAAAATATTTTATCTGCATTAAATTTTTCGATCTGTAAAAGCTAAAATTAAAACAAAGACAAATGCAATGCAAAAAATAAAAAGGAAATACCAGTAAATTTTCCCAATTTTTTGGCCATTTACAGTCTGTAACGAATCCTCTTGTTCTGTCTGTCTTGTTCAAATAGTTTGCAAATGAACACAAATTTTATAATATATAAAGCAGTTTCCATTTCCATCGACAAATTTATACAGTACTTGAAAATTTGAATCCATATGACGACGGAGGCTCTGATAATATTCCACTAATACTTATCGTCAATTGTGCAGAAGCGTTAGTCTATCCTCTTACTGTAATTAAAGTAATCCTTATCTAGTCTGTAGTTCTTGACTATAAGTTAGGAAGGGAGTTCCCTATAAGTTGGGAAAGGCCCCAAGGTTGGAGATTGATATAAATAATTACCAACCACAACGACGTAGGTACTCAAGGAACTGTCTTGTAAGCCGCTTACATGAAATTACATATCAATGGTTCAACAATTTCTCAAGTACTAAATCTATATAATTAACACTGCCTCTTCATGGTATTAGAATAAGCCGCAGGACAGTAATCCTAGGTAATAATTCCTTCATTAAAATAGACTTTCTACAACGGAGTCGGAGGCGACCTTGTAATGTAATGAGGACCCCATGACACAATCATTGATATTAGGAGTGTCACAATGATCTCATTTTGGCCCTATTTTTACTGTTATTGTAGACCACGTAATACTCAAAATCGCTTATTTACAAGTGAATTCAAAAGATCCATTGAGGCTAAATAAAATTTTCTTTGACTGACTGCTTGGTGTGACCTTTAATAATATTCCATGCAAGACATTGATGATATGCATTTTGTCATTGTTAGTATGTAAAATTTGAATTTCATTATTTTCAAACGCCATTGGAATGCCATTAAGAGCGTTTTTATAGCATTATTGTGCTAAGTTTCAAATAAAATTACCGAATTTGTTACCTATTCAATTAACAAGATCTACAAAAATTTTAATGAAAATCCTCAAGAGTGTGTATTGACCAAAAAACACCGAGTTACCTCGCGTAATTTATTGTAATGGTACGGATAGTTCATTCGTTTCTATTGTGCTATCATTTGATGTGTACAAAACATTATCTTGTATTGTACAGTGAATATATATACCATCGTCGTGGCTGTCATTTAAACCCTAGATAAATGGACCTCTGAGGGTTCTTTATTATCATTCAATATTGAACTCTGTTCATTGGCTAGACTAATTACTTTTATTGATTTGTTCTGTTGTAGGCTTTGCCAGTTGACTTAGCGATTCGTTATCACTAGTCTGATTCCGTTTTTTTTATTTCAACCCAGTTGAGATATTCTCTATATATTTCTGTGATAAAGTAATTAAATACAAGAACTGCTGTCTTGCGGCAAATTGGTTTGCTGATGTTATTTTCATCACTTATAATTAAGATAATATCATATGTAAAATACATTAAAAGTAATTATATTTCCATAACTGAAAATTTCGTAACAAATGGTTTTCAATATTCATTGTCATTCCTGTAAAAAAGCCGTACAGCTATGAAAAAAAAATGACTTGAATTAATAAATCTCTGTGGCTAAGAAGTTCGTAATGGTGTGACGCCTTGAAAAATGGTAGCCCACCTCGCCTAAGATCATGATACTGAAATACAAGGTTCCATTTCAGTATCATGATGAGTATGACTTACTTGGTGAGATGCTTCTGATAGTAAAAAGGCTCACAGTCAATGATATATGGTCAACTAAGAAAACATGTTCCTAAACGTTCCGACCATCAACATTGAAATACCGCATTCTGGGATCCTTTAAAATTGACACAAGAAATTTCCGTACCTACGTTTTGAATACCCGTCTGACGACGATATGTCAAATAAGTGTGCCCTTTTTCTGGGATGAAGGCGCGTCGTGGTGTACCTTTGTCAAAAAGGTCTCCGCTTTTACCCCATAGGACGTTTGCGAACACAAAAAGTCAACGTATAATACATATATGGACTGGCAAACTACAGGGCTTGTGTTTGTTTTTAATATATTTTGTGATATCAGCTCGGTAACAAGAAAAGTCGTCCTGTGAAGCAGCACATGAAAAGTGATCATTATTACTTAATCTTCTTATTTTTTAAACCTTTTAAGAGCCTGTGAGTAATGAACCCTAAACAACTTATAACTAACAATTAGTAAGTTAAACTCTTCGGGAACTAACTCCCTCTTTTGGCGTGGCTGTTATTAGATAATATCTATTATCAATCAAGGGCAGAAACTAGTGGCTAGTATTATGACATAGCAATGGTGGAATATAATAAAAATTGTTAATGAGATTTACTCAAAAATTGTACAAAAATAAGAAGTTACAGACTGCAGTGTTTTCCGAATTGAAGTAAAGTAAATATAATGATATTTCGATACCGGTTTTCAATATTCAAGCGACGTTTTGAGGAAACGTTCCGTCTTCCCGGAAAAGTACCCATATTTTTAAGAACGCTTCGATGAAAGTCAAGACAGGGCTTTTATCGGGACCAACTCCCAATAGGAAGAACCATTCCACAAATTGATTTTTGCCGTCAAGCTCTGTTTGTCACGTAGAAACCTTTAATATATCATCATAAAATTGTACATATTTTATTAATTAAATAATCGAATAATCATAATCAATAACAGTAATACTACAAATGTATAAATTTAATAATTTATTATGGTAATGACTAAATTTATTCATTAAGAGGTTTTCAAGAAACATACATTTGTATGCCTTTTGCTTATAATAATTTTGTACCGTATTGTTATGAATCTACTTTCTTCTGAGGTTTTCCTTTCTTCTGAGGTTATGATATGGGGCTCTTCAAGAAAGGCACAAAAGAGCACTCATCCAAAGCCGGCAACGCACTGGCGACTCCTCGGATGCTGCTGGTGTCCAGGCGACGGCGACCACTTACCATCAGGCGGCCCGTCCGCCTGTTTGCTGGGATAGTAAAATAAAAACAAAAAAAAATCCACTGATTGCCTACTTCTCTTAGAGGATATATTTATGTAGTTTATCTTATTTTATCAGTCAAATCCTTCAGATGCGTACTAACCCTAAGTATCGATATTGTCCTAAAACGTATTCAGCATCAACGTAAAAAGGTTTCATGAGAAACGATGAAAAGGTAGGACCTTCCACTTATTCATTCGACAGAAACATCTCGTAAATCGTAAACGGCGAAATCATCTTGAGCATGCCGGTATTTCCAATGTAACTGAACGTCTTTTAACGCTTCCCATCCCTATGCATTGAACTATAACTATACATTTCCCACTTACATTAATATTATCCGCTCCATTGGTTTGAAATATCGCCAAGATTTGCTACGGGTTTCCTGTCGACATGAGGAAGTCATTCTTAGTATATCTGGCATGATGAGGGCAATAGAATGTGGGTTTAAATTGTGGTTTGTTGCAATTCTATTACACTTGAAACGTAGAAAGCTTGGTCGTTTTTATATTGTACAGTCTAGCATTTGACCGCTAACTAGCCTGATGGAAAGAGATGATATTGATGAGAGATGATGGAATAAGACTCTTTTTCACTCCACGTTTCTTCCTCACGGTCTATGCATCATCACTTATGATCTTATTATTTATTATCTATTTGCGATTCGTATACATTTTGGTTTAGTCGATATGATATCTATAATTTAAAAATATTATGTTCACTTAACACTTCATACACAATTTTATTATAGAGCTAACCAAAGGCATATCTGTAAATTAGTTCGACAAATTCATCATTTCGTAACTAGTTTGTGACCGTTTAATGTGTTTATAGTACTGTACTTATAACTATTATATAATTAGTAAATAGACACCATTTCTCTTCAACAGTACAATAATATTGGATATCAAATTTGCTGTAAATTTCTTCTATTAGTTATGAAAAATGAAGTTTAATGAGTAAGTGTTATAATTTTCTTATATACGTAAGCAGATACAGTACATTTGTTCACTAATTGAGATATGTAGGGCTCCCAATGTAATTTAGAATCCATGTTTATTACTAAGCAAATATTTGAATTTACGCAATCTAATTTGTCGCTATTCACTCTGGTTTAGAGTCAGTTGTTTTAAATTTTGGTTTGAAAATGGTAGTGGGCTATGATAGTTTTATATTGTCATAACGGTATGACAGATATTTATGTCTTATGTGGACGTATTATTAAAAAGTTATTATAATATGTTATTGTTTATTATATTATTAGCAGTAATAGTAAAGCAAATATGAATACCGAAATTAATGAACCCCTGGACTTTCGTCTTGAAGATATTTATGTCAGAAATGTAGACCAAATTGTCTCTGGTAACCTTAGCTTTACAATTTGGAGTGGGAACGTAGCAAGTGCTTCTCAAACTATGCTTCATAAAACATTTTAGACGGAATGTTTCGGTTATCAATTTCGCAATGAAATCGGACAACTTTACATTTGAAAAACGATCACTTAATACTGGTTAGAATTTGTCACTTCTTACTACGAGGAACACATAAGCACAAGTAGTATTTCATAGACAGACATGTATCTAAGGATATTGTTTGTACTGAATATGTTTGTACAAATCGTTTGCTATCGTCAAAATTGTATATTCAACTTGCGTTATCCTAATCAAAAACTCATTCAGACGTAACTCGAGAAGTTCACAACAGCTTTGTATGTGGAGATCGTTCGCAAAAACAATTTTATTGAAATTAGATTCAAATGGAATTCGTTTAAGGGCCATCACGAGTTTTATTTCGTTATATTTGTTACTGTATTCCGCTCTGAGCACACGAGTGTCCTCGGAGCGGGTAACATTGGAATATGTATTTTATTGATTTTATTAATTTTATGTTTCTTTAATCGTGTTTCATTAATATGAATCAATGATAGCTTAGGGGTTTGATGTTCAGCCTCCCGCGACAGGGTACTGGGATCGATCCTGGCAGACACCTATAAGTTGTTACATGCTTGTTATAATAGATATTTAAACATTACTTGCACCTGAACACCTTAGAGATGTTATAAAACATATCATACTTTCTGAATTGTGTGAAGTCTACCAATCCGCAATTGACCAGCGTGGTAGACTATGGCCTATTTCCCTCACTATGAGAAGAGACTCGGTCCAACAGTGGACCAATATAAGGATCGAAAAATCATTAACGTAACAAATAAATTGGTTGTTATGGAGAAACAATTTTAACAAGAGCTCATTTAACTGGAATATACTGCGAAATAATTAAGTGGGAACGGCTAAATTTAGTCTGATCAATTTCATTCGCTTTCCAAATTGAATTGCTACCGTCCCTTATAATTCTCAAGAGAATATTATGTGCATATTATATATGTGAAATAAGTTAAAAGAGGCGAAAAAAAACATAAAATATCTTCCAATAGGATATGCTGTAACGACACGGCTGCAGTAACAATGTCTCAGCTGCAGTGGAACGCAAACAATTTACATTTATAGGGAGATATTTGATCTCAAAGAACGGATACTATTTTATGCATTAGTTTGCCTGTACTCCATGTTACGGGTTAGGGCTGTCACTTGAACTATTTTCAACGCTTTCTGCCGCATCTCACTTTACTGTTGTTACTAACTGTCGGCTACAGTAGTATAGATTCTGCCTACCTTGGAATCAGTCGGCCTTGTGTCGCTAAACCGCTATTTATACCAAGTAAAGTTACGTTTAATTACTTCAGGTTAAGAACTTTTTAAAATTCTCTACGAATTTTATCACTGTCGAAAGATTAACAAAGTTCGACTACGGACAATTCACGAAAATCTTGTTACCTTCAAATTTAATCGGAGATCAAATTTGCTTTTGATTTTGCCACAGTAGTTTAAACTCTGTATTAAATTTTAAGTAAACCTAAATAGTTCGTAGATTAAACTGATATTAATTTTCAGTGTTACGCCTGATCGAATACGTAAGGAATTTGTGCGAATTTCATTGGATTTGTTCATAATCTTCATAAAACAAAGTAATAAATTCTGCCATGGTAAATTGTACGTTAGCAATGTTAAGTATAATCTTCATTTCTTTTATGTGCCCAAGTGAAATTGGAATTGGATTTCATTACTAAAACTAAGAACTAGACGTAAGAACTAGAAATATTTGCGTCTGCGTTTTCCAAAAATTGTTATGTAGGACTTTTCAAACTGAGACCGAATAAGCGTCTACTAGGTAAGTTGTCATCATCATTGTTTTCCGTCGGACGAGATTGTGGTCAAACACTGCTGCTTATTCTAAATAATAAAGGTAACAGAATAATTCTCAAAGGAAATATAAAATTACGTGTACCTACAATTTACCGTCGTCAATTCGAGTTTATTATATCCTTAAAAGCTATTTTTACGGAACTCCTATAAATTACGTACGTCGAGGATTAGTTTAATTGAAAAGCTACCTCGAAGGTTTTCAATGCGTGCGAGGTAGCTACCTCATCGTTAATCCGTCGTAATACGATTTCCACGTTCAACCTTGATTAGGTACATGTACCTCGAGATTGAAGCGCTGGCTGGCTCTCGTGCTGATTGCAGATTTGAAAGGATCAGCGACATTAGGCGAATGTCGCCCGCGGCCATTATATGGATCACCGCTAGTGATAAAACAGGAGCCTTTCCGTGTTCCCGAGAGCACGGTGTTGTGATTAAAATTAAATATCATAAGCCGTAAGGCCGTGCACTTACTGAAGCTTTTTTGTTTATTACGTGCCGCATAGTTGAACGCTGTGATGATATGGAGTGCGCTCTTTTTTACAACGAAATAGTAAGGCAACAGTGACGGAAAATTACGATATTCCAGACGACGCTGTCGACGCCTGGCAAACATTTGTTACTTGACCGACAGATCCAACATTTGATCCCTTTTAGGCGACTGCTAGTGAGGACATAGCAGGAAGCAATAGACAGCAACAGAGGTCTTGATGGCAACATATTATCAACGATTCAAATGTTCATATATGGTAGTAATAACGTGCCACTGTGTGCTAGGTGCACGATAAATTTTATAAAATAAGATTCATGACAAACCGAACTGAAAAAAATCTCACAGGATTTCGTTCAAAGCAATATTTCTTTGAACCCTTTGATCCAGATAAGGTGCGAAAGTTTCTGTCATATTATATAGATACAATTCGTATAATGTGGTCTAGAATAATCTTTAGAAAATAGTAAATCTGGGAAAGAAATGTTTCAATGCGTAAAGAAAATGATACGCTCTTTGAATGTTTTGAAGATTAAGGATTGATTTCTGTTTTAATAATATTTTACGAGTAGAACTGTAAAATTATTTTAACAAACATATTATATTGCGTGTTTCATTCGATCATTATATCAAATATTATTACAAATTTTTGACATAAAAGAAACTAGCGGCCTGACTTCTTCGGTGTTATAATTTTGAGTATAAAGTCTGTTATGAAAATGTACCAAATTCTATCTAAGCAAGAATAAGTAGATATATTCAGTATGTTTACCGTTATAGCGAGTGACATTTAATTTTAGTTTAGAACTTAAATTTTCCTACGCATGTAAATCTGTTCATTAGTTCGTTGTGGCATTGAGGGGCAATTTTGGAAGTTCCTCAAATGTCTTTGTTTAGATTCCGTTCCTCTTGTAATTAAGTTAAAGTTGCGAAACATAACGTTAATAACATTCCATTTCAGTAGATAATTGAGCTTTGGAATGTATTTTATTAAATTAAAGCTAGCTTGCAGCTCAACTCCGTCGGTGGCAATAAGAACTTAGCTTTTCGCAAACTTCAACAATAAGCACTTAGTTACTTTTCTCATGAGTTCCAACTTTATTCGCGAGGGATACGTCAGTATAATATTCACACTCGTTTCGCTGATGAAAATTCGTACAATATATCCGCCAGTCGAGTGAGCGTTTTGCAATGGAGTAGATAAATAAAGCTAAAACGCACTAGCGGTTTTTTTTGCGCGGTTAACACGATGATAAATTGCTACGTAAACAGTCGAATGCGAACCGGAATCTATTGCTTTGCAGACGCAGTGACGTACGCTATGAAATTGATGTGCAGTTGAAAACCGTTTCCGATTCCGCCCGCTGTTTTTAAGTGTGTACAAATAGAAAAATTAGACATTATTCATGTTTTTTGTTTACTATTGGTTTTTTGTTTCATTCAGAGTTTCAGTAATTTTCTTGTCATTTGGTCATAGCATAAAAAAGAATGTACCTACATTTCTTAGTTGTTAATGTCAAATTAACAACTAAGGCACGGCTCTTGCCTGTTGTGGTTGGCAGAGGCTAGGATTTCCACTGGTCCTGACAAACTTCTATCTCCTCTTGACCTCTTCTTCCAACATTACTAGGCGCTGACGGTAGAATCTGAATATTCTTACTAAAAGTCCTACTAATGCATTCCTGTTCTTAACGATTACTATTTTCTTAAAAGAAAAATTCAAGGTCGGTATATATAAAATATAAAGCTAAAGATCCCTAAAACGTGTACCTACTTATTCAACATCGTTACGGCGAGATACATTTTTAATCTCAGAAATCCTTTAGCTATAAATAAAATTTTAAGTTCACCAATTTATAATTCCGTCGCTTCAATTATGAGGCAATTTCTGGAAATTTCATTGAAAACTTCGTTATTAAGATCACGATCTTGTAATTGGCGTGAACTTTTGGGAGTATCATTTATGTAATATCGTTAATAAATTCGCTAATTTTCATAAATTACACAATATAAATTGATAACGTAAATTAATCTTAGCTTTTGGTTTATTTATTTATTGGTTGGTGGTTTGGTTTATTTTATTATGACACCGGCTGGCATTTGCTTGCGACCTTGCTTTTGTTCCTTGCGCTTTACTTTCAAAAACGTTTAAACACGTATTTTTAACCAAAACTATAAATACCACTTTCGATAGTGTTTGCTTTAAAATTGACTGATTTTCTAACTAACCAGCAACCCCTATTTAATCCCCTTAGGGAAATAATACCACAAAATCCTTATTGAGCACATTTCACGTTTCTAGCTTCAATAACTTAGGCTCTGCCATGAAGAAATCGTTCAATGTTATGCTCTATTATTGATCAATCACTCTATTATTAACTAATCAATCAATAGTTAATTAGCGGCGATGTTGCGACATAGAGGTGATTGGCAGTAATTATTGTTTGTATTGGGGCATTAATAGTCCGATGTGGTGTTTTCCCGTTGGGTATTGATAATGAATGATACAGATATGCGGTGTTGTATGCTTCAGCCTGCCCACAGTCGTGGGGGCACTCGCGCCCAGCTGTGGGACAGAAAAAGATTACGGCGGTTGCAGTAATTAGTAGAAAAAGTAATCTGCGTTGAAACAGTTTATGAAAGCAGTTTTCGTGCTTGTTTTTGCTAGTGTCAAATAAGTAATAATATAATGTCATGTGATGTCCATTAATATAATAAGACATGTGTCATGTAGCCATACTAATTGTCGTAATTTTGTCAGAAATTTTACTTATCGGTTATTACCTTTAAAAAATACACGTTTACTCATTACAAGTTCAGTGAGAAATTTAAACATGAGTGTCTATTTTAAGTGGTTTATTTTTTGATTTGCAGCTAATCAGACCTGTTATTTTTATGTATTTATTGGTTATAATCAAATTAAGATCGACATAGCCTTATAAGCGCGTCATACGTAGCGGACCCTTCCGGCGACCTTTCATGCATATTAATATACATGGATTGGTAATCAGTAATTAACGTGGGAATAAGGTCTTTACATGTATATCTACATATTTGCATAACAACTACAACAGTGGTTTAGTTAGTACAAGCGCTGACGGTACACGAAATTTGTATGAATACGACAAATGAAAATTTGCTTAGACAAGCATAACTTTGACAATGACAACTTCAATCTTAAATAATAACAACTACCATGACACCCACGCTATCTGATTTTAAATTAGACTCTAAATGTTGTGCAATCCTATGTCCAAATAACTTAACTTGTTTTAAATTAATTCATATACAACCCAGTACGTACTTTGAAATTTTTCATCAAAGTATTGCAAATAGATTGCTCCAAGTGCATCAATGAGTCAGGATTCTCCGAAAAGTACAACCTGGCACTTCAAAACAAAGACTAAGTATTTGTTAGGCAATTGTGGTACATCGGAGGCCGCGTGAAACACAAAAAAATATCCAGACGATCTACTTTAATTAACGACTATTAAACGATTTCTAAAGACCTTTTAAATTAAATAATATCAGTTATATTCGTGGTCGTTTCTACGAAAAGCAATAAAAGAAGACCCGAGTCACTTTCTTATCTAGTTTCATAAAAAAATTCATTCCAATAAAAATCCGTTTTAAATACCAGTATTCCTTAAGGCGTTTTACTTTTCAGTTTTATCAGCGCTCTCGTGACGTTTCTAGATGTTTCAAGAAAATTGTGAAAGTTAAATTTGCTGTCGAAAATGACGCTGATAAACACCCATTACACCTTAAGTGTTTTTCTTTTAAAGTTAGAAATTCATTATAAAGTTGTGCTCCGTGGGTACTTTTTGGTAGACATTTGTGTAGACCCTGCGTTTATTAGGACAGAAATTCATCTGTGTTTCATATAAACCATTTTGCAACATCAACCAATTTCTCTCTTTACATACTCGTGTAATCTACATATCTAACACGTAGTCAAAGTAAGACGAAATACAAAAATCTGGTATAGTAATAAAGTGTTTTCTATACTTCGTATCTTAGTGGCCATAAATAGTAGGTACTACTCGTATGTTATAAGCAGTCGAGACTAGTTTGATAATGATTTACATTCCCAGACTTTTCCTGCTATATAATGTTTGTGCCAGTCACCATGTGAAGGAATTGAATGGTATTTATTATGGGTTGGCAGTACCGGTAAGATTTTTGCTCTCGATTTACCGCAGCTTTGAGTTATATAAATTGATTGATTGAAAGCAATTGTATGGAAGAAGCTAGTTTTGACCTTCACAATATTACCTACTCGTAAGTACTCGCATGTATCTGGTGATGAATTAAAATTTCAGAAATCAAAATTGAATTTTTCAACAAAAATAATTTCCGTTTCATAAAGTTGTAGTTTTTAATTGAATAATTAATAACCAAAGCAAGCAATAGAAAAAAATGACTTACGTTACGTAAAGAGGTTTTTTTTTTTACTTTTCAAAATTATGTCAAGAGTCCGTGATTAATTACGGTAAGCAACACACGCTCAGAATATTAATGTTGCCACAGCGAGTGAGTGAAGCAAGGCTTAAAAAAAGTTCTTTTTTTTACTTTATTTTACACAATGTGTACGCACAACAAAAAAGTTGCAGAATTGAGGTCGACATCATAAAACGCGCGAGCCTTTTTCCTTCTTAAGCTGTGGTTCGCCTGACTACAAAGGTTTGGGATAGATCACATCATAAATATTCCACATTTCGTTAAAGGTACATTTTTATATTTCTAAAAAGTACCCATACTCATTGATAATATTTGTATATTTACGGTCAAATGGATGATGCTAATGACTTTGTAAAATTGCGATATCAATAACTACTTTTACAACTCTAATCGTTTCTGTTGGTCACGGTTTCCCTCTCATTGTTTGAGTTGAAGGTTATCATCTACCACGTTCGCCAATTGAGACATAAGAGAACATTATCATATAGGTACAAGCTTTTGCTAACGGCTGAACTGTAATAATTTATAAAGACTTTATAAATAAAGACTTATATTTATAAAGAATTTATAAAGACGCGAGCGTATTTTAAACAATTATATACAAACACTTTTATCGTTCATGCATATATTATATAACTCACATTAATTTCAAACTTCATAAAATAAAAACGTGTTTAATGCTTAGAAGTTAGACTTGTTGAAATTACGAGCCAAGGCAGTCGGATCTTTGGTTGAAAAATTTGAACATTAACTCAATTTATCAATAATATAATAAAAGCGCCTTGTTATTCACGAAGCCAATTTAGCCCGGAAAATTCTTTAAGTTCCTTTATTTTACAAAATTAACTCGAGCAGAAACCTTCAATTATCTTTGGTTGATATTAATTAATTTATTCCGGCAAGAGTTTTGCGGTCGAAACGTTTTGTACGCAACGTATTAATCTTACACATTTTTAATGATACGAGTACTTACTAATACCTAATATCAACATGAATGAATGATAAATGGGACGATTTCAAACGCGACCTTCTGATATATAATTAGGGAATTCTATGTTTGAATTGTAAGAATCATGTTCATTCATTTTACATAATGGCTATATATCTAGATATTTTGGTAACACCTGGACCCAAAATTAGTACTTGTCGTCATTTGACAAAAACTTTTTCTGAGTGGGAATTGAACCCACGACCTCTAATTTGGCCTTAAAGGTCTCAAACCACTAAACCGCGAGGCCTGTCTTGTAGAAATAGCAAAGTTAAAAGAAGGTTAATTTCAATTCCTATTTTCCAACAACTTATTATTCAAACTACACTATAGTGAATTGCAAAAAATATCGATAAAAAAGACACAATCAGACCTTTTATACACTAGATTATGTCTTGCTACTATTCACATTATTAAGCCTACATTATACGGTATGTTTGGTTGTCTCTTAAAAATAACGAAGTAAAGATAATCAACATTTAAGAAAAAAATTTTTTATATTATTAACGTCAATAAATAGTACCAACATGTATACCTATATTCAGATTCAATTTAATAATAATAATAATTATTATTATTATTATTATAATAAAAATGCGGATGATTCCGCAACCGGACAAATTCAAATGAGGCTATTAAATGCTTGTATTATGATAATTGGGTAGCAGGTAAATAACTATTAACAATCTAACTCCACGATTAATGCATCTAACCACGTGTACATAGAAAAGCCTAATTGGATGTACTTCACGCTTTCGAATAAGATATACGGTAGGAGCTTTTCAGTGGATGGTTTATGTTTGTGTGCAGTAATTTGGATAATCCCGTACCCGTGTCTCACGCTACCCGTCTACTGAATATCTAATAACGGTATTCGTGTGTTTCGGGTTTTGAATCGAGACACCAAATTCGGTTCAGCATTCGTGTGTCGGAGCTTAAAGCTTTGTTGTCTACTGGAACGATTATTCCGATGCTAAGGACCATGAGGTTGGAATTTACAATTTATATGCACCGAATTCTATGAATGCACATGCATTAATACATATTAATGCGACTTCGTATATCGGAAAGCGGTTTGATCTGGGCTGTCTGTAACGACGTATTTTGTATTACTAAAAGCTTTGTACATATAATGCACCCAGTAATATTCATGAAATCTTCTGTCTCTGACGAGTTTTTATGTCATTGAGTGCTATAGTCTTAATGTACCATTGCTGGCCACAGGATTCCTCCCATAGTGAGTAAGAGTAAGGTCCATTGATCGTGGTCAACAAAGAACGTTACGGTAGACCACTCTACTCATCTTTTACCAATATAGTCTGTGTATTTAATTTAATACGCTTATCTTTGAAGCCTATACCGTGTCTGCCTTAATTTGAACCGAGACTCCCGAAGAGTTGATGGAGGTGATGAATAAATTATGAAGCTTTGTTTACGTTTGGTGATTATGGAATAAGCGTAAATTCGGCGTATCCCTTAAACGATTGTACTCTAAGACGCGAAAAAGCTAATAATCGTTCTCAATGTAGAACGCTTTCAACCACGATTTTTAGACTTTTTGAAGCCGCAGTTAAACCCTAAATTGATCCACCATCTTCAAACGATTTATCAAAAGGCTTTTTATAATAATGCCCTGTACTTTATGTCTGGAAATATGTACCAAGTTACTCAAATATGTATATCTAAATATTTCCCAAAATAATACCATTGAGAAAATCGCACTTGTCGTGTATTTACCCTTTTCAATGTGGACTTTTGTAATGTCCACACAAAAAGTTTCTGTACGAAAAGGCATAATATAAATTGAAGTAGTTTCTGTTAAGACCGGAGATTTGAGCAAACCTGAGGTAACGAGGTAAGTTTTTGTACTACACCGTATTGGACTCTGTAACCGGGCTCTGAGACTGGAGAGGTAAATCCTCTCAATCAAAATTAAGTCCGGACGAAACTTTGTGACACAAATATTAAGTTGGAGATCCTATGATTCGAGGTTATCACGGATATGACACAAAAAAATGGTTTTGAGTCTATCGTTAGGATGTAGAACGTGGATTATTATACATAAATCACTCACATATCTGAATATAAAAGAAGCTTACAGGGGTAGGGTAGATACGTGATCTTTAGGAATGCGCATTGAACCAGGGGCTTAGGAGCACTTTCGTAACGAAATAGGGTCTGCACGCGTACATTAATCTAAAATACCTTGGCTGATATAGTTTCAATATTTTCAGAATAATATTTATGAAGACATCATAGCACATAAATATTTACAGCGTCAAAGCAAACGCAAGTACCTTTCGGGCTATAAAGAAGCGCTCATTTGCACCATTTCTGAAGGGCTCCTATTTGTTAGGACGTCGAGAATCGATTTGGTTCCATAAACAGCTGTATAATAATGCGATAAAGCGATGAGTGGCGTGAAAATAATAAGCTCAATCATCTGGATGCCCGTCAATACAGAAATCGCTTTATCAATACGATCTTATTAATATCATTAAAATTCTGCACTGGTCCTATTCAATTTGTCGACTAAGACTTTTCTTTAACAAAGGTAAGAGGTTCTATTGACTCTAGTAATTCTTTTGATAACTTTTTTTCGACGCTTTTACTTGTCCACAGGGGTATACTCTTATAGTGAGTCAAAAAACATTATATTTTATGACATACTCTATAAATGTTGCAGGATGTTAGAGCGAGTAATATTTTATTCACTTTTACTTAACTTTGTACCGTCAGTTTAAGATTTGAATCCAGACCACTGGAGTGGGAGACTCGATTTCAAACTACTACGCTCATACTGCTAACAAGTTCTTTGTAAATAAGCACAAAATAAAAACAAAACATAGCTAGCGACTATCAATCGATTAACCAAAATAAATAGTTCTTATCTCTAGCTTCCTCGTTATTAACTATGCGGATAAATCTCGAAGTAAATATTCGTGAAGTTATTGAGTTAATGAACACGAAAGCTAAATTTCTTGGGCCCCAAAGAGAATCCCTGCGGAGTCAGCTTTCGCTTAAGTGAGTTATTCGTAATTTATTCTAATCCACCAATTTGAAGTCCACGGCTATGGCGCAATTTGGTTAGCAAAACACTTCCAACTGAGACTTAGTTACATGATTTCAGGTGAACTTTAAGTACATTCTGTAACGAAGTTAGAGATGAACCACTTTGACCATTTATTGAATTTTTTTGAGTGAATCGAATTGTTAATTAACTTGTTAGTCAGTAAGAGCATTGTAGGATTAAGATTATTAGTCATTTAGTCCAGATAGTACCTACCTATATAACTATAATAATATTAGTATTATTTATTATCATCTATTCGCAGTATGCGGTGAGTTCACTGCTAAGGAAATCAGTAGGAAAAAATCACTTTTGGTAAAAAACATGGACCCTCATTTAACATCAATATTATATACAATGTTATCAGATCTAGTTCATATTCCTGGTAGAATTTACTGTTATTATGTTCAATAAAAAACCTTCAACAGACTATGTATTTCCCTGCATAAATATTTTACATTTATTATTACAGTAGAGGGGCAATATATTGCATTATTTTCTAGGTGTATTCAATATTGAGCCTGTATATTCATATTGAGAGTTTACACCAGTGGCGCCCTCTATCATATCTCATGCATGTCAACCTGCATAATTAAGTGTGCTGGAAAAGCGTGCTAATTGATAGATCTGCAGTAGCTACACTGGACGGGCTTTTGTTGTGTCTTGTTTCTTTGTTTTACGAACAATTCAATGAATCCTTGGTGCATACCAGTTACCAAGAAGGGAGTTCTCGTGGCAAACTTTACATTTCAAACTTGGCTAGTTTAGCGGTTACCTAAAGCAACAGTTGCTTTAGTTAATACCACAAACGTATCTACTTAGATTACTTAGTTATTTCTAAACTTAGATTAAACTTGTAGGGTAACATAGTCCCAAAGGAAAATATTACTCATTTTTTAAATACTTCCAATTAATATCGGCTCTGATTGAATGGAACGTTTATTCAAAATACGCTATAGCACGAGGCAGTATCCCATCAGGTGTGAAAGATTCATTAATTGCGTTAATCACTCGGGGGATGGTAATAATTTCGCCTTGAACTAACTTCAATTAACAAGGGCTACTACGCCTTGGGTATTCAACTGTTAGTGTTTCACATTTTAGTTACGTAAATCTTCGTAAAGCGGGGCTTAGCAAGAAATATTTGCATTATATTGGTAGGCTTTGAAAGTGTTGAAAATCTTCTGACAAATGATTTTCTCACTAACACGTATCTTTATCAACGTGCCTTGGACCAAGAATATGTTTTGGGTTGTCCCTACTTGCGAAACACACGCGTACCCAATGATGGGGTAAAAAATAGTTGAATACAAGCACCGTAAAGCTTTCCTTAATGCTCCTAACCAAAGAAAATATACCAAAATACCAAATAATTTGTGCTGTATGTTATTTTATTTCCTTGTTCTAATTTTTTCTGTTCTACAGAATAATGGAACTGAGATGGAAACAATTTTATCTAAACAATGTTCTGTGCAGAATTACAACGCTTCGTTCGAATGTTCCGTTGTTTGCGACGGAGAACGATTTACCCCGAGTTTGTTTATCGACGAATAAAGATCGCAAACATATTATTCCCTTCCATTCCGGTTCCGAATATACAAATAAACAACAATAGCGAATGTTTAAAGGTCACTAGTACCTACATTTGCAGTACTATTGTCTTTGAGATACTAGTATGAATATACAGATGCGATGAATGCATACACAAGTGTTTATTAGAATGAATGATTACGCTTGATTAGGTTACAGATTTTGTAATTTAAAAAAGTCTTTAGAGAGAGAGTAACTTATTTTCAGCCAGTGTTTCTCTACAATACCGCAATATGGCAGTGTAATAGACTATGCTCCAGGCTTCCATCGGTAGTAGTACTTAAAAAGGTTGTAGCGAAGAGGCCGGCAAAGGTTTTGATATTACAATTGACGTAGCAACGTTGATCTAGTTCCCGCTAAGCCTGAGTATCTTTTATTATGTAAATATCCTGAGAACTTTCAACTTTCAAGGACAGGAAATGGTTGTTTTGATCACACATACTACATATTTAATATGAAGTATTTTACTTAACAATTATATTACATTTGGTTGTCATTCTATGAAGATCTTGCATTTCAAATGCCATGTAGTGGGTAAAAAGGGTTTTTAAAAATGCGAACCGAAGAATAAATATGATTATCTACTAGTTTAGTTACGATAACTCCCCATTTGTCAGTTCCAATATTGGTCTATTGTTAAAGGGTACGTGAGGCAAGAAATAACGAAAGTTTTAGATGAAAGCGCGATAAAGCCTTATCCTTCCACCCTTTATCCTTGTCAACAATTTTCTCGCGAAGCAATCTCGGATTGATGACACGATTCCTTACAATAAGATACAAAAGGCTGCCCTTTAATGTCGATAACATACATACAGTGACTCTTTCGATATGAAATGTCAATAACTTAGGTTTCTATATCGACATATAATGGATATGTGCGCTTAACTTAAAAAAATCCTGAAATCATGTACAGATATTTTGGATGCAATCCATTTCTGCTTCAGATTTTTTACAGGCATCTTGATCTAGCGATTAGAGACTCTGAATGTTAAACTGGATAGGGGCTTCGATTCCCGCCTTAGGGAAATGTGAATAATAAAAATATCTACGAACGTTTATGTAGTATATATACATTGATTAATGTTTATCACCTGTCCGAGTACGGTACCATAACAAAGGCCATTAATTGCCTAATTTGGAATCAGCTACCGTGTGTCGAGTTGTTCCAATTACTACAATTTCGCACTGAGCTAATGCGAATCAGTAAATATACACCTACGGTACTGTTACCCTATGTTACCCTTACCCTAATTATCTTTCGTCCTATCTTTGTTAATTTCTTTAAAGCCTCACACAAGATTAAACTACTCGTATAACAAGCGGAACAGACGAATATCATAACATAAAAGTAAATGGACAGCCTTATGACAGCGCAGAAATTAATTAACCGTAACACGAACAACCAATCAAAACATACTGCTCATTGGATCCGTTAATGAAGCTGCGCGCCGTTAACGGCTAATTTCGTCAGGAAACGACAATAATCTGTTAGAGTGTAAAATGAAATTTAAATATTTGAATAAATTGCATTTCACGTTTTTGTGTGTAACTTTATTGTAAACCTAGTCGTAACAGGCACTTTTTGTCTAATGGCTAATAAATAAATTTAATTTTGAATTTAAAAAGCAAAAGCGCGTTTTTCTGCATTTCTTGTGACAGTAAGAATGTCAAATCAATATGTTTACAATTTGGTCACCACTCTTTCTTCATACGATGACGTTTATATTACTGTTTATGCGTATAAAGATAACATTTTTCTCTTTATTTCAAATGTTTTCTGCTCCGGTTGTAAAATGAATTTATCAGAGTACAATACATTTTCGAATTCATAATATGTTCAGTACTAATTATGATCGCATTTCGATTAATATTACTTTTGCAATCAGCGGCATATTGTAAGCTCTGAGCGAGAACAACCTTCTGATATATTGCAAATGACATTTGTCTTAACTTCGTTTACATACTCGTATTTAGAGTAAAACACTGAGAAATCGTATTCGCACGCGAGTTTTAATGTATGCAAATATTTAATGTGGTTACAAATACATACGTGCTGTGGGTTCGTTTTGTTAGGTACTATATGTTGTCGTACTAAGAGCATTGTTCTTAGCATAAATTTATGGTCGAAGCGTGTCTGCCTACGTTTTAGGTATTACGTAAATATATAAGTATGCATATATCTTTCCGTTTGGAATATTAATTTACATTACAAACGGGTTAACACTAACAGGACTGGAAGATAGAGACCATTAATGTGAATGGAGTTAGTAATAACTATTAATAAGAATTACTTAGTAACTAATAACTATTCAATGGTAACAGGACTACAAAAATGGGACAGTTAGTAGTACTAGTCCAGAGTCTGCTCGTTAGTATAAGTGTAGTTAATATCCGTTAGAAACCGCCCTATCAGAGGTCGGTCACAGATGTGATGCGTCTCTTGAAGGCTGAGATGGACGCCTCTAGTACAAATGCAGATCATTCACGTGTATTTCTTGTTTGCAGCGTCACGAACATCTTCCTAGTAAACCTGTCGGTGGCTGATCTGCTGGTAACGCTGTTCTGCATGCCGGTCCAGATCGCCAAGTCGGTCACGCTGCTGTGGTATTTCGGAGAAGTTATGTGCAAGACTGTCAACTTTCTTCAAGGTAAGCTTTTAGTGAGACATTTGCTACGTAAATTTATTTTGGATCGTGTTTTTTGTGTTTTAATCCTTTTATTATAACTTGTGCTAGGTCACTATTTTTTACCATCGTTTCTAAGCGTTGATTACAAAAATTTTCCAACAGTTAATTTGCAAACAATGTCAGTCCAAGTGCTTCTCGCTGCTGTATTAGCGTACTGGTGCGGAATTTAGTCTTCAACTTCGGGAGGTCTGACTTCAAATTGCGCTTGTGTCTCACTTTTATAACTTACGTAAGTTTTATAAAGTGAAAATTAAATATATGTACTTACCTGGAGTAGCAAACTATAGCGATTTACATTTTAAGTTGCGGGAGAGAGCCACATATGGCGAAAAGAAACTAATGCTACGCTTCAAGCGAGCCGAAAATCAAGTGTTGAAGTAGTTATTTAAGAAACATTATACTCGTAAATACTAGCTGGCGTCTATCGCTTCCTTCTGAAAAGGAGGAATATTGAAAACAATTGAAGATCTGGCGAGTGGAATAACAAATTGATAGCACGCTTGAACCAATCAACGGTATTCAGCTTTGTGACGATATTAAAAGAAAATAAACGGATTGAATGAAACAGAACAATACGGACTTTGAAGCCATTTGATATTTTGTTGGGTGTATTGTTTTAATGGTAAAAAGTGCTATGAGCGTAACGTTTTAATAACGCTGTTTAAGTCCGCCCTTTGTTAACAACAATAACGGAACTATATCAGGTGTTGCATTATAAGTAAATGTTTTTACCGCGTATCAGTAACGTAAGATAATAGTACAAGAGTTGATTGAATTTGTTCAGTAGTATAGAAAATACATGCTATTCTTTACCGCCCAATAAAATGTCCGCACCATAACAAAAATGTTCGTAATTTTTTCCACTCGCTACACGAAGCGTGATACTTCAAAAAAATTGTTAACGACACCAAGTGGTCGACTGAAGAGTGTAACATATCGTTTACGACACACCGACGCCACAGAGTACTAAAATCTTAAGCTTCCGCGTGTGTTTATAAAAATGCACGGGTATTTTATCAACTATATTTTTGCACTACCAGAGTTATTAACAAGCTTTTGTTATAAATACATATTCATCATAATAAAGGAATAGCATCTTATTATTAGATCACATTTTTTTGGCAAGTACTTGTATTTTTAAAATCATAACGGTTTGGTTATAACTAGACCGAAAGACTAGTCATATATACTCGTACATATATAATAAGATTTTGTTATTTGGCGATTTGTATATTTATGGGGATGTTAGCGGCTTAATTACGTGTAATATACGATTTTGTTTTCTACGAAATTTCGTGTATGCAAAGCTATTCTGTCAAATGTTGGAAGGTACTAAGTACCATAGCTAGAGGAATGCAGGTCGCGATTAAACAATCACTATAGAAGAGGGAAGAGTTACACAACCAATTATCTTTGCGTAATTGCAAATAACGCGTTCGCTTTGTCATTCGATTTATTTCAGTAATTGCTTCTTCTATTTGACTAATTTCATCAAATCGACAATAATTATTGCAATAATATTATGAATGATAGCACAGCAATGTTATTGGCTCCAGCTGTCTAGGTGTGGGTTTAATTTTGTGGCCTCGTGGTCGAGTGATTAAAGACCCTTTCGGCAAAACCGCATTTTTTGTGTTGGGCTGTAATAACAATATCTATACGTGTATTATATAGTATGTTTATTAGCTATCCGTGCGTGAAATTGTCCCAGAGATTATTAAAGTTAAAAACAAAAAGAAATCAGAAACAAGTGTCGCCGTAGCGTATTTCTAAAAATAAATGCATGCAGCACGTTTCCTGTAAACTGAAAAACCCTGAAGCCACGCGATCGAGGCCGCTGGATTCCTCGTATTTCTTTTCCCGGAGGCTTAAAGATTCGTATTCGGTTAACGAGATAAAATCTAACTTTACAGCCGACTGCTAAAGGACGAAGCGATAAATTGACTTTTGGACTTTATTAAAATTCAAGGGTCTTCTTTTATTTAGAACCTCGATAATTATATTAATTACAACCCATGCTCTTCACCCAATTCGAAGAAATTTGAATCGAATCTGCAACCCTCGACGTACTAGCTTAGCAATAAACTTAGCAACAAGTCTTTGTAATATTTTCCTTCTCCGCAGGGGTGGCAGTAGCTTCCAGCGTGTTCACTATCACGGCAATGTCAGTGGATAGATATTTGGCTATTACGCAGTCGCTGCGACAGCCCTGGATGCCCACGAGGCGGGAGGCATGCAGTCTCCTGGTCGCGCTATGGCTGGTCGCGCTCGCAATATTCGCGCCACTGTTAGCCGTGGCCGCAGTCGAGAGGGTCATGGTGCCGCAGCTGTCCAGGACGAAAAATGGTTCCGTGAGTCAAACATACCTCTATGCATGTAAAAAGACAAAACCACAGACATGTATGCACGTAAAAAGACAAAAGACAAAACCACACACATCTGTGTATGCAAAAAGACAAAACCACAGACATGTATGCACGTAAAAAGACAAAAGACAAAACCACACACATCTGTGTATGTAAAAAGACAAAACCACAGACATGTATGCACGTAAAAAGACAAAAGACAAAACCACACACATCTGTGTATGTAAAAAG